>VZSE01014922.1:316574-548614 GCA_013398275.1 Promerops cafer | reverse complement strand
GGCACTCCCACATGCTGGGCATCACACACCACCCCACCCCCCCACCCCCCCCCGGCCTTCTCTGCCAGCACAGGCTCTCTCTCTCTCTTCCTCTGGCGGGGTGGGGGGATGAAGAAAACCATATCTCAATGTCTCTCCACCCCTTGGTCCTGCAGGGGCTGGCCCGGTTCCATTCCCTTCCACCTTCTCTCTCTCTCTTCGGGGCTCCAGCCTACCTCAGCCTGGGCCTTCATGGCTCCCCTCCCCCACCCAGCCTCTGGCTAGACAGAGGAGGAGATGTGCATCTCTGAGCTGCCAGGGGCGAAAGAGAGCGAACTCTGGGAAATCTCTGCTTTTAACCCCGTGTGTCTTCAGAGGTGACTCACGTCTTCAGTGGTCACACCAGGTGTCAATATTCGAATCTGACCACTGATTGGTTTAACTAAAACTTCCCAAAAACTCACTTCCTCTCAAACCGAGGCACCCATGCAAAGCAATTGGGCTCATTTTAAAATACACATTATCACTTCAAATTCCACACTTAATTAGCAGCACTGAAAAATACTGTGTGTGCCAAAGGGATCAACCAGCTGAGGCAATGCTTTCAGAGCCTTTGCCAATTGGTTCTTCAAGGAGATAAGAAAGGCATCTCTGCACAAAGGGCAAATTACCTATTTTAACTAACAATGCCACTTTAAAGCCTACTATGAGTGACATACAACATCACTTAAGGTGAGACTTTACCAGTAACTGCAGAATTTGTCCAGTTAGATGAATGTCTATTATAGATAAGCTAAGCAATGTTTAAGTGAAATTTGGTCAGCAGTTCGTTGTACATGTTGATGAAGAGTCTGAGTTCTCAAGTTGTTTTTCAGGCCATGGTGTTGCTCCTTAGTGCTGCACTATCACTTCTTGAGGTTAGATTTGAATTTTCCTTTCCAGTGCTTTCTTCTCCCCATACTTCTACACAGTCATTCTTCACAGTCCTTTTTCATAACATCTCAGCTGTTATGCAGAACTCATTTCTAGCTGGTTTGGAGCTGTATCACACATATCAAGTGCAGGTGACCCTGAATTCTGTCTTAATTACTGTGGCCTCCAATACTACCTTTATCCCATTAATATTCTCCCTGCTTAATACTATGAGTGACAAAAAATGTAAGAACAGAGAAGACAATCAGCCTTCAGAAGAACTAGCTGCTAATTCAGGAAAGTGAATGGGACTTAATGGAATTATGGCAAAGGATTTATGTCCCTGATATTAATACAGCATGATTTTAAGAACTGGGAATAAAAGAAAATCCCAGGATATCAGGGGTGGAAACATTTAATCCTTAGGCTTCTCCTCTAAGTAATTTAAAAATTCTACTTTCTTTTGTAGCGTCTCATGTAAATTGCTCAATAAGAATGACTGATAGTCAGTCTTCTAAAAGATGCTTTAAACATTTATTTTCAACTATGATCTCTCTATTGGCTCTGTAGTTTCATTCAGAGCTGTTCCCTTTTTTAATCTATGATAAGATATCAGCAAGACTGATCCCATAGGGATGGTGAGTTTCAAAATCTCTTAGTCCATAGCAGCTAGTGTTGAGGCACTCAGTTTTATGTACGGGCACTGGTGCAAAATAACAGAAGGAAGAACAAATGCTTCAGTCTTTTCTTTTGAACTGTGTAGGAAGCCTGCTCAATAACCTACACTGTACAAGCCACAACTCAGTGTTCTATTCTAATTAAAAAACAGAAAAAATCAGGTAGACAAAAGCAGGAATTAGACTGAAACATATGCTAATGTTCATCAAGGGCAAGTCTCTTTTTAAAACCTCTTGCCATCTCTCTTCTCCTTTGTCATTTTTTAATTAGGCATCTATCACAAAGAATAATGTTTGTAAATTTCCATGGTGCCAGTAAAGCTGCAGTGAAGATGACACAGAGAAACATATTGTCACACTATGCAAAAAGTCAATAACCTCAGAAAGTATGTTGGGGAAAAATCAAATTCAACGAAAAAACACAAGTTAATATTCTCTCTCTCTCTGACCTGGAGACTGCAGGAGCAGTAGAAGAAAGAAGTAGAGGAAGCAATGAACACAGGATCTCGTTTTTGTAGAAACCCTTAATGGTAAAACTTCAAAAATATTAATTCTAAAGAGTCTTGTCTATTTACAAAAAATGGTAGTTTAAATAATAGAAATTTTCAATAACAAATGCTGTATCACCTAATATGAGTCCCACAAGTACTCTTACTGTATTCTAAAATATTATTTTGTACCTAGCCTAACAATTATTTTTCCTTTCTGAATGTTTCATGTTATTCTTTGATCCTTATGTTGTAAATTCCTGAAATCAAACATGGACAACTTGTTTCTTTGATGTCTTTACCCACCTATAGAGCAACAAGTTGACATTTCCAGTAACAAACAACATGTATTTTCCAATCTAATATGCACAGTCAGAATATTGTGTCTATGTGACTCAGTAAGGAGATCAGCATTTCATTTTGTAGCAGGTGCTGATTTTATTGATTCAATTGCTTGATCTGTACCTATGCAGTGAAAGTAATATGAATGTTACAGTTAATGAGATAGTTCAACTCTGTATCTGTTTAATGCACTTTGGAAACTGCAAACTGCAGGGCTGAGGAGCAGGACCACAAGAGAGAAAAGATTGGAGGTCTTTGTATTATTGTTGAGGTTTTTTGCCATCTGAGATTTTTTTGGGATTCTTGTTATTCGTGAGTTTCATATCCCAATGAAGTATGTGCTTCATATTTTAATATACTCTCGTATCTGTATTTCATAGTATGTTTGAACTATGTTAGTTTGCAAAGCTAGAGGCTGTTCATTTCATCTGGTCTATTTAGAATAAGTCAATTTTAATTTGTATTAAACAGGTCTTTGATAATGAGATTCTCTTCAACATGTCTTTCCATTTCCCTATAGTCCTGTAGTGCCTGACAAGGATATTTTTGGCAATTATGATTTAATTAAATACTCCCTGAAGAGTTGTTATATAAAGCAAAGTCATATAAGCAACTGACAGCCATTTAAAGTCAATACTCTTAGAAGACATAATTCCCACAATTCTCATCAAAGTCTTGAAAGAAGGCTTTGATTTAGCATGGATTATAACATGCGATGGAAAGTTAAACTTCATTGTTGTTTTCACAGTGTCTGGAAATGTCATTTATAAAACATATCAGAAGCTTACTATTATCAATAAATATATGCCTACAGAAAGTTTATCTTTCAACTGTATTTGTATTTAGCCCTACATTCTTATACGATAGGAGCTATAATATCTGCTTGTTGCTCCAACTACGCCTACTCAAAATATTCTTAGTTGAAAATTGATACCATTTTTTTCACTGAAAATACATTTTTGGAGGATGAAAGAGAAGGTAGAGAAAAATGAGTATGAAGTATCAGTCTCGTGTAAGAGTCTGATAATCTAAAAGTGAAAAAAAGCACCTCTAGAGTTTGGAAAAATAGTTAATAAAATTAATGCTAATGCTAGTTTTTTTTTTTTTTTTTGTTTGTTTTTGTTTTTGTTTTTTTTTACTTGCTGTAGCTGATTCTAAGGAGTAGTCCCAAATGATGACTAGTCTTTGCTTTTTCTTTATTTCCAGTGAAGATTCTCCTTTTACCTTGTATCTTCCTATTTCCCTATCCATTTTGTAATTTCAATTTCCTTATACTGATACATTTTCTTTGCAAAAACCCAAAAATAGTCTGAGACTCTAAAAAGAAGAATACTGTATACAGTTCTCTGTAGTGTGTAAACGCAAAAAGTATCAGCAAAACTAAATGGGGAAAAAACCTAACTGAAAAGAAAAAGGAAATTATTTGTCTTAAATTGTGGGCATATTTTTGTATTATGTTAGGAGTTTCTGCTAAAGAAAATTCTGCTTTGATTTAATACCAGCCTTTGACATTTCCCTTTAACCTTTTTCCATCTTTTAAAATGTGGTCTTAATTTCAAAGGCACTAAACTAGAAGGATCCCTAAGATTAAAGGGAGTTCTCACGAAGACAAACATCTTTGCTGTTGAAGTCCAGAAAAACTTGCCTATCAGGCCATTATCTAATTCCTTCTTAACACTCTTGTATTGGAGTATGGGTAGATTCCTTGATATTAGTCTGTAATACTTCTCAAACTTCTGGGTTTCATTTTGCTCAACCTTCAATACAGAATTTCCCGATGATGACTTAAAGAGATCCGTTGCTTAAAAAAAGCATTTTTCTATCTGCTTCAAATTTTCTGTCTTCCAATGTAACTGAACAACCAGAACTTCTTATGAACCATTTTGAATAATGCTATTTCCCCTCTTCATCTGCACCATACACTAAACATGCCTGTTTTCTCTTCTTTACCTGCTGCTCTAGCCTTTACAGGATCACTGCAATTTCAGCTATCATTTCAAACAGAGGATTGCAACATGGCATTCACTGGGGATCTGTATATGTTGTCCTTATTTAGAGCAGATGAAAAATGTAAGTGAATTCATACATTAACTAAAAAGAGGCAGGAAACATTCAATATCCACACTGACATATCAACACCCCCAGTGCTGTGTGAACAGATAGGAGTCTCAGCTGTGAGAGGAAAACTAACTCATTTTCTCCATTTCAAGAAGATGAATAAACCTTAGTATCAGCCGCTTCATTTTCAAAAAAAGACACATGGAACTCAAATGAGAAGGAAGTGGAAGAGAAACAGTATTAGTAATATTTTCCCACATAGAATCTGCAAATTGCATTTAACAGCACTGCTAATTCTAACAAAAAAAAAAAAAATAGGGGAAGGCTTGGGACAATACCCAAAGCCCTGCAAACCATTACATGTCACGTTAACATCAAAATATGAACAAGAGATATTTGACAGCTTCTTGCATTCCTATGTATGAAATGTTGCCACCTTAACTCCCGTGCCATAGGTGAAGGGTGATGTCTAGACTGCTGAACCAATACGTGAGGAAGAAGCAAGGATTTGCAAAGGTAACCAGCCACATGGAATACTATTGAAACTTCTGTATCTGAATGTGTATCCTATATATCAAATGCAAAATAGGAGAAGTGAGAAACTGGGATTATAGAGAATAAGGTCCAGGATTGTGGATGGCTCCCAATATCAGGAAATATCATTACTTGATGACATGAAAAAGATATCAAGATTAATAATGTTACTGTTGGTATTTACATCATTTTATGGTGATGATGAGAGCTGACTACAGGAAGTATGAAGTTTCCAATGCTAAAAGGAGAGCAATTTTATTCATAAATTGTGTAAAGAATTAAATATTTTAGTCTAAGCATTTAAATAATAGAAGTGTGATCCATCTGTCAATATGCTGAGCTTCCAGAGAGGAATGGAAGATATATCTATGCAGACATCTTTAACTGAGAAAGTTACTGAGTTTCTTGCCAGCAAAGAGAAATGGGTACATGTGGGAAATAATTCAAGTCAGCTTAATAAAAATGTTTAAACCGGGTCAGAGTAACTGTCACCTGAACATACTCTCATTTTACATAAGCCTTTTTTGCATGATTATTTTAAATAAAGTACTGTTGGCTAGAGAGGAGAGAGAGGAGAAAACTGATTTGATTTTTGTGACCCCTCAGTTCCACAATTGCGAATAATCACTTGGAATTGTCAGCAAGCTATGGTAATTTAGCATGAGTTACTCAAGGGATAATGGACATTCTTACTGTACTGGTATATTTTTGTATCTAAAAGAGACAAAGATCCAGAATAAACTCTGTCTGGGTCAGGTGAAAAATTTAGGAATATTTGACATTATGTTACAGTAACATAACATAGGTCTACAGTCTGTGGCTTTCACAGGACCATTAGGTCAGAACTTGACATTTACAGAATTTTATGAACCATATTGTTATGTTACAATTTTTCTTGCATCCGTTCCTTTACTCTGGCAATCCATGACTCATCAGGATTTTTGGTGCATTTTTTTGAGGATTTGCTTAAAAATTAAGTCTAGGAATGCTTTAAGAACAACTGCAAGCCTCTATCAGTATTTAAATGCTGTTAGCTTCAGCAGTTGAAAATAGTCCCAGTGAACATGTGGATGATGACAGACACAAGACAATCCCAGCTTCAAGAGCTGAATTTTTATTCTGCTTGACAAAGGGGAGTCTGCATTGGCAGCTTTTCTACTCCAGTGCAGGTGTTTTCCCCTCTTCCCACGGCTGTTGTGCATGCCAGATGGATCAATAATGCAAAAAAAAATTCTGAACTTAGAATTTAAGAGTGTTTGATGGTTATTTCTGAATAGGAAAAACAGTCTGTTTATATTATTTTGATTATCTGAAAATGCTTTATTTTTCTGTTAAGGATTTTAAGTTAGGAATAATCTTATGTTACAGTGTAGACTCAAAAGGGCGACTCTTCAAACACTGAGTAGCTGTCGTGCAAGACCACTTTGCTCAAATTAAGATGTACACCATCTGGCAGGTGTCTTATACCTGTCATTGGGGATGACAATCAAAATAAAGACTCTTTTTGAGCAAGGTTATTATATGCATATCTATAAATCTTAACTGTTTGGGATTTAGAGGTATCATTTTTCACAGATCTTATATCTTGCTGTTTTCATCAGCCCAAATTGAGATCTCATCCCAAAGAAAAGATACAAAAACTGTTTTATTTAATACATGTGAAATAAGTTATGACTAATCTAGTAAAATTTCTGTGGGTCAGAGTCTTACTTTTTCTACATTTTTAATGACTGATATCTGTTTCTCACCTGTCCTAATGCCAATGTAGAAGCTCTCCGTTCCATCTTTCTAATCAGCTCTCAGAGACAGTTGGAGATAGTAAAAATAAAGGTATCATTGGAAGTTTTCAGTTATGGACTGACTTCATGAGGTAAAAAATTAAGAATGAACAATTTTTAATTAAAGATACAAAATTTTATGTGGTATTTTCCAATTACTATTTGATCTTTAATCAGCTATAGGGTGAGCATAAATTGGTATTAACTAACTACTCTCTGAAAATATTTATTAATTCCAATCTTCAGTTGAATATTTTAATCCCAGTGAAATCTCATGTTAACTCACACTCCCATTTCTTTAGCATTCATTGATTGAGTTTTTCTATTATCTAGGTTGTCTATGCCTTCTCAATCTACAAGCTTTGGAGTGTGCCATGAGAGATGTCAGGCAATACAGGTATAAAATGAAAATATTTTTATTATATTTTCCTAAACTAATTTCCTTTCTTCCTAAACTAACTTCATTCCTTCCTTCCTTCCTTCCGTCCTTGTCTCCACCACACACAGAAGTTCAAAATAAAAGCTCTTCTCCATTTCCTTACTTCCTTCTGCTGTGTTTTGGTATTTTGTGAATTTGTTATTTCTAGTTGCAATACAAATTCTGTGAGTTTCCATGAAAACATAGTTAAGACATATTGAAATCAGGGGCTCTAAATTTTCATCTCTGTCACACATTTTCTGTGTGTCCTGGGCTGAACCAATATTGCTGTTTCTTGGTTTTGCCCTAAGAAGTTTGCCATGCTATTTCTTGTAGACCCAGCTGTTTTGCTTCATTGTGTTGGTAACATTTCAAGTGCAAACATAGATTCCACATATTCAGCTTGTCCCACCAGTGTCCTGCATCAAAAGCTGTAGGAAGTATTTGAGGTCTGATTTGACACAAAGAAAAGGATTGAATACCAACTCCCTCGGCCATCCTGTACAATCTTCCCCCCAAGCCCCAACCTGCCGTGTTACAAAAGTCATTCTTTGAGAAATAGCAGAAGGAACCTATTTCAGCATGAGTAAATTAATTTGGGTACCTGTCTATCCATGCTGAAGAATTTTCTGGTATAAGCCTCCAAAAGTAATATAGACCACCACATCATGTTTAAAGCTCTCAAATTATGATTGTAATATGTTAATAAAATGTAAAGATTAAAGTCCAACCAGAAAATATGTACCATTTTCAATATATTTAAAGGTATTCTATGATATGTTCCTTAAACAATCATGCTGATCTAGCAAAGCTACTTTCTGAGCTTTCTCTGAAATATGATAGCCAATTAACCCAATTGCATTGAGCATTATCTAGCCTCATCTGAAGTACGTATTTTACATGAGCTGCAAAGGCTCCTTCTTCAGGACAAAAGACAATAATATGGGTATTTTTACTTGAGTGTAAGAAAACAATTTTTAAAAGGATATAACATTGACATAACACTTTGGATAATTATATAATGTTTTAGAGTGATAATTCATCTGTTTGGTAAACAAATATACATATAATTATGTTGTACTTGAATACTTTGGGTCACTAGTCTGGAAAAATAAATGGAAAAAATATTTTAAAATAAAAAAAAAGGAAATCCAACCAAAACTTTTAATTATCTTCAAAAATTTAAGTTTTTATTTTTCATGTTTTGAGAGTCTCAGGGTAAAATGTCATTTCAATCAAAGAAGATTCAAGATCTCAAGCTAAACATGGAAATTTAAAGTGGGAAGCAATTTCAATAATGGAAGCTATAATTCATGTAGAATATAGCTGTGATAACAATTCTGCTTAAATATTTGAAGATGAAACTATACAACCTTACTGAAAAGTAAATGTGAATTAGAAAGTCATTAGATCACTTGTGATTTAGATTTGCAGGACATGTAAAATGTAGGTTTTTCACAGTGGAGGTGACAAATCACAGTTATTTTGAAACTTTTGACCAAAATAAATTAAGATTTAAATGTAAGGAATTGACAGTCTGAGAATTATCTGTGCCTTACTCTCCATGAAGGCTGATAATGCTTCTAATAAGCTTGATATTTTTTTTTTCCTGGCTTGCATTGGTTTTCTTTTTCCTCTTTTTTTTTTTTTTTTTTTTTTTTTTGGGTATGTTGTTTTTTTTTTTTTTGTCATGGTGATGTCTGTTTATTGTTTTGGTTGGCTGACATTTTTTAATATATGTTTGTTAAGCTTTTCTCCACATCCCACCTGCATCTTGGATTAATCACTCTCAGGCCATTAAAATTTGGTCTGAATTTGCATGAAAGTTTGCAAGAGAAGAAATATGATATTTGTCAAATATGGATCCACTGCCTGTCTAGGTGGTGATGTGCTTGCAATAGGCTCTGTCTGCTCCTTTGCCAGCTACAAGTCACTGGTGAAAAACACAAGTAATTCACATCATCAGAATAATAGTCAAGCTGATGAACTAGCATGTTAAGCATGTTAAAATGAAGTGTGTATTTCCACTACTATATTTTTTATTCTTTTTATTATTTTTGATAATCATAAAGGCTTACTGATTAAATTTTTAGAAATTTCTTGTCTATGTATTGATGTAGTAAAGTCTGGTAATTTTTAGTTTACAGAACACTGTATGGTCCTTCAAAAGGAGAAACAAAAATTCCTAAAATAATATTTTTGTGGCTTTTTATTTTCAGAAATAATACCGTTCTTAGGTGTGTATAATTGCTATGTAAAAAAAAAAAAGTAATATTCAAATGATCATAGTTTAATAATATATATTTAACCAAAGGTCTATTATATTATTCTCTTCATTTATAAGCAATGCAAATAATGCCAGCTGAATAAAGTTTCTGTAAAAGAAGATACCAGCCATAAAAATGTATGTTCTGTTATTGCTGAATAACAAACTCACTAGTTAGTTCTAACAGATTCTGACAGTTTACGTGATGAAACTCAAATGTAGATGAGAAAATACCTCTTTGAAATCTTTAAAGCTGTCAACAAACTTAGCAAAGTTGTACAGCTGCAAAGCACTGTAAACACACTGGGAACAATAGTATAATGGCTGTTTCTGTGAGAATCTATCCAGAAAGAAAATGCAATCTCTTTAAAGATACTGAAGAGCATGTCCAAATAACCATAATGCACTGTATTACTTTAATGAATTCTATATTCACATGGCTGTGGATCCAATATCCTGTGGTTATTAAAAATCTGTTCTGACATTCTTCTCTGCAAACACAGATTGAAAATGTGATTGAAAATATACTGTCTATATAGTCTATGTCAGTTTAGATTGTTATCCAGATAACCTTTCCCTATATATTTAATCCACTTGACAGCTCTAGTCACAGGACTGACTCTTTTACTGTATGCTTCACAACTTTTTACTTCACATTGCACATTCACTGGAAAATTTGATTGATCCAATTGGCAATTCTAGGTACTCCAGGCCAAAACTACAAGCTCACAAGGTTATTCTTTTAAAAACATAATATATTGGAATGAAAACTGGCTGAACATCCAGACCAAAAAGCATGATAATCAGTGTCACAAAGGCTAGTTGGAGACAAGTCAGTAACAATGGACCCCATGGGACAATACCATGTTCCATTCTGTTTTCATTTCATTTTAATTTTCATTAATGATCAGGATGATGAGATGGAGTGTGGCCTCTGCAGGTTTGCAGTTGACACTAAGTGTTAAGAGTGGCTGGTATGTCAGAGGGTCCTGCTGCCATTCAAAAGGACCTTGACAGGCTGGAGAAATGGGCTGACAGCAATGTCAGGAAGTTCAGCAAAGTCCTACAGCTGGGGAAGAACAATCCCATGCACCAGAATATGCTGGGGGTTAACTGGCTAGAAAACTACTTGGCAGAAGCAGCCCTGGGCCTCCTGGTGGATCCAAGCTGATCATGAGTCAGCAGTGTGCCCTTGCCACAGATAAGGTGTTAAGATCCAATTAGTGAGAGATGGCTCTGCAGGAATTAATGTGCAAACCAGACCATATGCCGACGTCAATAATACAGACACAATAAATGTGAGGTAGACAAGGAGAGAGAGAAAAAGGCACAGAAAAGGATGGGGGGAGAGATTGAGAGATCAGGCAGAAGATTGTCACCATCCACAGATCTGCTGTGTGCAGTTGATCCTTCTTCACCCTGGTCTTCCTGGTAATGGGGGTCTCAAGGTAGTTCAAAACTTCACTATTTATACATTTTTGCAGACAGAGGAATTGATGCTCACTGGCTATAGAATTCTCTTATTCTATTGGCTAAGTGATTCCCTTGCTTCTAATGCTAATTAGTTGAATGCTCAGTCTTTCTCTTGAGTGTTGGTTGTGAGTAGGTGGTTGCAAACTTCCCCTGCCAGAATTAACCTTTTGCCCAGTCCAAGCTGATTTCAGCAAAATTGTGGAGCTGGTTTCCTTGTGACCCATAAATTCTGCCATTAACAGCATAACATTCTTGTTCCCCAGCTTTGTTTACCTCCCCCTAGGCCTGGGATAACATTTGGACAATAGTACCAATAGCTTTATTTTACCTCAAGTTCCCATCACTGGTGGCTTAACAAGGCGTGGGAGGGTTTTGGTGGTCACAGGTATCCTCTGTCCCATAACTGTGGATGATTTTATTTGACCAGTGATATGTGTACAGCCAGTTGCTTCTTGACACAGTTTGCAGTGTGTGAATTTTGTGTGGATGCATTAGCCAGGACGTGCTAACCAGATCTTGCCTCCCCAGGCCTGGAGTTAGCACCAGCTTGCCGACCCATTCTGCGCTTTCTTCTGGCAAAGTGTTTCTGTGGTAACAGTGTTTGAGACAGGCAATTGTGCTCTTTAAGCCCTCACAGCAGCCTAATGTTACACTGGGCTGCACTAGGAGGAGTATCACTGGCAGGGTGCTGGAGGTGATCCTTCCCCAGCACTGGTGAGGCCACACCTGGAGTTGAAATAGCAAATAATAATAATAAATCATGAGCCTGGTCAGCTTATGTATAACTAATGTTTCACTTCATCCTGAATTTACAATACATTGCCCTGATCAGAAAGGCTTTTTAAAAAATTTACACACAAAATTTATTTTGCTGATCAAGACATTTAATACAGCTTCAAGAGGAAAAAGATTTCTACTTTCACCCTTTGAAATCCTGTACATCAAAGGATACTGCAAAATTTAAATGACCTTTAGAACATATCTGTATATATAACATGCAGCAAATTTCTTAAGAAAGCATGTGCTCATTTTCTTGCTTCTTTCATATCTGAAGACATTTCTTAAAAAATCAGAGGTAGAAAATTTGTTACAAGGCTGTTTTTTTTATCCTCCCTCAGTATTCACCTCTACTAGTGTAGATACCAACTATCTTGTTAGTAGGATTAATAAAAAAAAATGTATGTCATAATCTTTTTCTGCTTATGAAAGCATATGAAGAATACAAGTTATACTTAAAGATCAGATTCCTCCTCCTCTTGAGAGATTGGTCAGCATTACTAACAATGATAGTGTTCATAGATCCATTTTGCTTTTCTTTAAAACTGATGTGTTGGGACTAAGAAAAAAGCCAAATATCCCAGGAGAAATGTCAGTAACACTTTATTTTCTTTTTTTGTCTTAACTGGTTAAATTATATTTTGAAGTGATTTTTAATTGTTTACTGGTCTAGAATTAATTTTATAGTAAAATCTTTACACAGTAAAATTCTTTGCAGAATAAATAAAGTTTCAGTTCCCCTCCATATATTTACTATTTTCATTAACAAGAGAAAAGAAAACCACATGAAATTCCTTTTGCATGATTCTCAGAAGCAGATACTGATCTTAACCAATAAATGCCTCATTTCAAACATAAGCAATCATCGAGGAAAAAAAAATTATAGCTGTTTTCCAGAAATGTGTGCAGTGTTTATCCTCACTTATCCTTAGTAACTTTGTCTTTTCATTTTCAGAGAAAATATTCTTGATTTCCATTACTCCTGAATATCCTAGCTCGTGATGTCCCCAGATAGGGGTACTGTATTTTACTTTCATCCTGTGATACTTTAAGAACATTTAATTCATCACCCTTTGCCTCTTGCAGCTTCTGACTGCATCCTGTTCTTTTACGTCCTGTTTCCTCACAGATGTTTTCTTATTATCTCAATTTTTTTAAGGCTTCTCATGTTCTCAACTGTCTTTTGTCTTTGTCTTCTATATTCTTCATTATCTTCCTTTTCTGCATTCTGTAACTCTGTAAAAAAGTTGCAGGTATCTTCAATTTATCAGGGTCTTCCATATTTCTTTTGCTATGCATTTTTATTTCATATTATTTTCTATTTTTGCAGGACCACTGCAACAGCTTCTGCTGGTGTAAATGTCTGTTAGGAGTATGTCAAAAGCAAAAGATTTTGGACAATATAAATAATCAAGTAAATGCATTTCATGCTGTTAAGGGAAGTTCTCTGTCAGGTAGTTCACGGTTTTTTTTCCATGGCAAACTGTGTCTTACAGTTACACGTATTAGTAGATTTCTCACATGACAAAATTCATGTTCATAATAACTTGATTATAGACTGGTCAACTAGGGCCCAGCTTCCACCTAAAAATATGAAAAAAGTGAATACTTTTTCTGGAAAAGTTCTGTTTCATTTACTTCAACTATAAGTTTAGGTGTGGAAATTGCTATTTAAATAAGCAAAAGTTGCAAAAAAGAAGGTGTCATATCAACTGAAATATAAACCAACACAACCAGTATATTATTCATGATCAAGTGACTTGCTTGAAAAATTCTACCAGTGCTACCATTAGGATATCAAATCAAAGTGATTTATAGACTTAAATGATAATGTCTTTGAACTATGTATGCTGAGAATACATCTGAGCATAATCAATAGCCTGAAAGAATCAAGCACGCTAAAATCATACTTCTTCTGCTGATCTAGAATTAGGGAGCATTAGTAACTATACAGACCCATGTTAAATTCTGGGAAAATAAAAAAAAGGTACTCTTTAATAATCTAATTAATAAAATATTGGATTTTAATCCTGCCAATTAGTCAAAAAGAAGCAGATAAAAATTGAAACAGCAATTCAACCAAAATGACATATGAGTAACAAATCTAAAAAATAAAGAAGTGCTTGAATATGTCACCGAAAACTAGGAAAAATTTACTCATATACTATTTTCTGTACTACTACAATAAAATTATTAAACATTCAATCCTCTGTGTTTCAAATGTGGAAAAATCCAAGTTATATAAGAAATCACAAAGACTGTAGGTTTTCAACAGAGGGAAGAATGAATATATTCAAAATATGAATACACTTCTAAGCATCATGAGAGTGAAACATAAATGCATCTATTGAGATTACAAGTTAAGTTCTTTTGATGAACTACCCTTGCATTTCACTTAAAAGGGAATAAGAAATAACAAAAGAGAGAGCTAGAACTTCTATGTAATCACAGGTTTTTGTGGTAGAAATGAAGAAGGGCACTGCTGATCAAAGGGAGCAAAGAAACAAGCCCAAAAGGCTACTGATGCTTGAAGGTTATAAAGCTGCCCAGCTCCCAAAGACAGGCAATTGAGGGAGACAATGGCAGAAATGTGATCTTGTAGCATATTTCAGACTAAAAAGGCCACATGTAAAATGATGAATATCCCATTGTGGCATCTCTAAGCTGAGGATTATCATATGACTAAATAATTGATCACTTGTTCATGTTCTCTTTGTAGTGAAAGAATCCATATGAAGTGACAGAATTCCATCAGAAGAGACTAGGAGAAACACATCATAGACCTATCATAGTGGTGGTTGGACCATTTATGTATGAGCTATAATATCTAATAAGTATATTACCTCTAAAATTTTCAGAGTGGGTATTTTTTCAATGCATTTTAAGTGTCTGATTAATAGGTTCTTAGTGAAGATAATGCGTGGATACCTTGAATGATCAGCAAAGAGGAGGAGACAAACCAGAGTGGAATGAATCAGTGTATTGGAAGAAGGATAACACTGCTTTCAGGAAAACCTTAGACAACTAAAATCTAGTAGGATGAGCACAAAAGAAATGACTGAGGCTTCATTTGAGAGTTTTTATTACCACTTCAATGTCTGCCTCAGACTTCCTAAATAACAATTAGGTGCATATGCTCCTTAGTGACTTTTGCCTTATGGCTTTAATTAATATACAGATCCTTCACAAAAAATTCAATACACAGAAATATTCTAGGGAGTGTTCATCCAGCACTTCTACCTGTAGCAGACAGTGCTCTTAGTCACTAAATCTCCAAGGGTGCTTCAGTTGCGTAATTCCAAGTACCCGTGTAGTAAATTGCTATCAAAAGTTATTTCTGTTATCTCTTAGAACCATTTTGATGCTGTCCTTTACCCACTTTACAGATGTACTTCCAATATATCTCAAGGTGTTATGGCTATAAGGTGTGTACTTCAGAATGGCCAGTCTAAACAAGGAGACACCTGAGCAGTCACACGTGATGATGCCAGTTTAGAGTACCTTGTTCTCTTCACTCTCAGTTTGGAGATGCCAGAAGGGGGAAGTTGAGTTGAGCACCACATATTTTTATAGAAACATTATACAAGGCTTAAAATTCTGCTTGCCAGTTAGTTAGAAATCTATGTGTGAACCAACATGCAAAAGTATGAAAGTTAATGGAACAGAAAATGGAGCGGCAAGACATTAATGCAGAAAATGCCTGTATTTAACATTCTGTTCTCATCCACTCCAGTACCACAGAATTTTACCTCTAACTTTGAATTACAAATCTCAAACGTAAAATTGCACAATATCAATTGAACTACAAAGGAACAACCCTTTAAAAGCCATTATATTTTCATTTTTAGGTAATTTTTCAGAACACATTCAGTCAATTGCTTCATTTATATTTTTCAAAATATGGAAGTAGTGATTAAAGCCACAGACACAAAAGAAATACATTAAATTTCATTATGTTATGCCTCTTTTCAAAACTGCAACATTATAGCTTATAGGCAAAGCTGAATGTGTGCTGGAAAGCATTAAGGATCTGTTTTTCTTAATGTTGCATGAGGACTTATCGAGGCAATATTGACTACCTCAACTGCCTAAATTAATGCTGACTGATTAAAAATCCACTTAGACCTACCACCAACAAATCCAGATACTATCCAAAATTTTTTTTTTTTAATTTAAGAATTTTTAAAGGAGGGAACTATTCTCTCCTCTCTTTGGCTGTCTGTTCAAATTGATTAGTCTTCAGGGCAGAAAAATGTACAGAAATTTAAGGAGCTACCACAAGAAAAATTTTTATAAATGGAAAATTGCCAAGGAAAAATCTCAAAGAAAAATTGACAAAATAAAATGTGAAGATTAATCCGTTAGTGAGAGACACAGAGAAGTGCATACTGAAATGATAAGTGAAACTCTGTATCAAATGTGATCAGCTCCCAGTTATAAAACTTGAGGGGGGTTAATGGACTTTTCACTTTTCCAAAAGTCTTTCCTGGATTCTTTTTCTGAATGGTTCTTTAAACTGTAACTATAAAATTATATGTTTCTGAGGACTGTACTGAGAAGGTATGATCATTGCCCATTTTAAAAGGAAACTACAGGAGTGCTTCTAGTGCCTAAGAGACTACAGAACAAAACATAAAAAATTATATTGCAAAGAGAATATTAAATATTGCATCTCTTAGTGTTGTATCCATATTTTTCTTACAATATGAAAGATAGCAGTCATATTCTGAGGTAAATGAAATATTATCTTAAGAAATAAAGATTTTTAAGCTGCCAACTAATGGACTTTTTTATACCACAGAAAGGGCGAAATGAGAGAAAATGATAGTTCTATCCCATGGAGGTAGTCCTTGGTGCAGACAGAAAACAGGATAAAATCAGTCATCACTACAGCAATTGTCTCATTTGAAAAGGATCAGTCAAAAAACAGCAGGCTGTCATTCAGGCAAGATCTTTGTCATTGTAACTTGCATCTCTATATTTACATTGCAGGTATTTGAATTTAAGCCTGTTTTGTTAATGACTTCTTACATATGCCAGCTGTAATGAGAAGTTTCAGTGGGTAATTACTGTAATTAATTTCTGTAGTGAGGAACAACATAAATGGGTGAAAACTGGCCAAAGACTCCAGAGAGGGTGACTGTTATCATTCATACATTACCATTTAGCACTTGTTAAATTCTGTCTGAAGAATCAGATACCATTTTGGGCCACCTTGTACAAGGCAGATGCTGACAATCTGAAGAAAGTCCAGTGAAGAGCTTCCAAGGTGGTAAGGGGGTCTGGGACATATGCCATAAAGGCACAGATTCAACCATGAAATTAACCTGCCTTAAGCAAGAGGTCAGACCTGATGAGTTTTGGAGGTCACTTTCAGGATGAATTTTATCGTGATCCTATGATTTTCAGAATGAAACTCTTTGCAGGCCTGGCAGAGAGAAATAAATAGTACCTTGGAGAGAATACATGCAGGTGAACCCATTCAATAACCTGTCTGTAGGGTCATTCTCCTTTATGGTAGGTAAGCATGACCAGTTTAGGAAGACTGCAAGTACTGCACTGTGTGTAGCTCATGCCTATGAAATACTTGTACAAATCATTTAGACATACTGAAGCACACTCCGTTCTCCTATGTTCCCAGCATTGACAACTGCTCACATATTTCTCCTCTGACTTTTGTTGTGCCTCGTATTTCCTTTTTGTCACTCATTTCTTATCCGTCTTGGACACGTTGGCAACTTTGACAGTCTGACTGAGCCCAGTACAAGTGAACAAGTGAAGCTTATCAGAAGTTACCCTTTTTTTTTTGTGCCTCTGATCACAGAACTTGAACTTTTGTCCCTTTATCTTTTATCAAAACAAACTTTCAAATCCTTTGAAGTACAGCAGCCTCAAGAGTGCTGGTATCAGCCTTCCTCGATCACACATGGCTACAACTATTTTCTCACTGCTCCTTTGTGCATGGTGTGGGAAAGCACTGCTTGAATGAGACAAATAGAAAAATGTTACAATACCCCTTTACAGCAAAACCATAAAAAAGGAAGAGTCTGCTGAGACTCATGCACTTGAAAGGATGTCCTTGAATGATTTAAGAATGGTCTGACATTATGGATACAGCACAATTCAAAGATGAATTGAAGTTAGGTATTTAATGCAAGCTGTATCAGAACTGTGAATAGACTTTTTGGCTGAAATCTTGTCTCATTTAGAGTGTTCTTGCTGTTTAAAATTGCATATAAGGCATAACATTTTCTTCTATTTAGTGTTTCATCTTTCAGAAGGCGTTGTCAGGCAGTATCTGTACTTCCAAGGTGAGGGTGAACTGCTGAGGACTGCTCACCATTTTCAATGTCCAGCATCTTAAAGAATTGTCCAGTGCCCTCCTGGAAATGTTCTTTATTTTAATGAAGGGAAAAAAAATTGTAATCATGCATGCAGAAGAAGGAGTTGAACCAATCATGTCTGCTAATATGTAGTGCGCAAAAAAATCAAAGCAGAAGCATATTATGGGCATCTAAAATAGGGAATATCACTCAAAGACCATAGATGACACAGACTGTAAAGGTACTGAGGGGGAAAAGAAATAACAACACTGATTGGCAATCTGTGACATGCCAAGTGAACAGCAGGAGTGTGGGAAACAGTGCGTGCTTTTTAGAGAAAATTTACTATGCAGAGGTAGACCTTCCAGCTGAGCAGGAATGGAAGCATGAATGTGAGAGATTGATGCAGAGAGCATTACTGAGGGTTACTATCAAGTCTGAAAAGCAATAGTGAAAAGAAAGTAAGGAAAAGAACATTTATACACAATCTCAGAGGCCTTAGGACAATAAAATCATTGTTTAAAGTGTATTACCAGATATTTTCCTAGTTTGGCACCATATTTATGTGTAAAATCAGTATTTTTATGGATTGAGCTATAGTGGAAATAATACTAACAGACATGAAGGTGAATTGTAAATTGCTTTATGGAGGAAGTCTGTAAATACTGTTCATAACACATGACTCGTAACAGGATGAAATGTAATGAAATGTTTTGTGCAATCATTTAAGAGAAACGAATGAGTTTTAATCAAGATTAAAACATATTCTCTTACTCTTTAAGAAAATACCTTATGCTTATACCAACAGCAATCACAATTTTTACATTTGTGAGACAAACACGTCTGTTTACTGTCAATATTTCAAAGCTGGAAAATGGTGAGACATGACATTTCTTATAAGAGATTTGCAGTCTAAACTTTAATACAGTCAAGTTCATCCTATGAAATATATAAGGGAAAATCCTATAACAGAGAGGTAATTCCATGTTCCTTATAACCTTATTCATTGAAGGCTTTGATGTAGTAATTTCTGCAATGAATTTGACCATTCCCACAATAAATTTAACCACTGCTCAATGTCCAGATGGAGATCAGTGATGAATTATGTCCCTTAGGGCTCCATATTAGGACCAGTACTGTTAAATGTCTTCATCAATGGCATAGACAGTGAGATTGGGTGCACCCTCAACAAGTTTGCAGATGATCTCGTGTAGCAGAGCTGCTGACAAGCCAGAGGGACAGGATGTCATCTAGAGGGACTTGGAAAAGCTCGAGAAGTGGGCCCATGTAAAACTTATGAGGTTCAACAATGCCAAGTTCAATGTGCTGCACCTGGATCAGGGCAACCCCCAGTATCAATCCAGGCTGGGGGGTGAGCAGATCAAGAGCAGCCTTGCTGAAAGGACTTAGTGTTGCTGGTGGATGAAAAGCTGGACGTGACCAAGCAATGGGCGCTTGGAGGCAGAAGGCCAACTTTTCCCTGGGCTGCATCCAAAGCAAATTGGCCAGCAGGCTGAGGGAGGTGATTCTACCCCTCTATATCACCTGGAATACTGAGACCCCACCTGGAATACTGCATCCAGCTCTGGAGCCGTTAGTACAGGAAAGACATGGATCCTTTGGGGTAGGTCCAAAGGAGAACCAAAAAAATGATCATAGGGCTGGAACACCTCTTCAGTGTGAAAAGGCTGGGAGAGTTGGGGTTGTTCAGCCTGGAGAAGAAAAGGTTCCAGGAAGACGTCATTGAAGGTTTTTAATACTTAAAGGGGACTTATAAACAAGATGGAGGCAGATCTTTTAATATGTCCTGTAGTGATAGGATAACAGGTAATGGTTGTAAAAAAGAGGGTAGATTTAGACTCCATATTTTTTTTATGAGAAGAGTGGCAAAACACTGGAACAGGTTTCCCAAGGAGGTCCCACCCCTGCAAACATTTAAGGTCAGGTTGGACAGGTCGCTGAGAAACTGGATCTAGATAAAGCTGTCTAGGTCATGGCAGGGAGATTGGAAGAGGTGACCTTTAAAGGTCCCTTTCAACCTGAATCATTCTATAATTCTATTATTTGATTTCAAAATAACTAGGCTGCTATAACTAGATCTAAGGCAAATGGCAACTGGGGACAACCAATAATTCCAGAAGAATATAAATCTCCAGGTATGCAGTGAATTCAAGAGAAACATTAAACTCTCTTCTTGCCCAGTGTAGGACAATAAAGTCATGTTAACACTGTAACTTCTGCAGTATTCGAGGGGTGATGTTAATTAGACTCAAAAAAGGAAGTTTTGATTTCCTCACTGAGCATAGTCTTTCTTGTACATTTTCAGGGTAATTTTCCCTGTGGCACTCTTTACAACTCCTTCTATTATAGTTCTTGCCTTTATTCTCTTTGTCCTCATCTGTAAGGTCACTGAAGTAGCAGAGTATTTTGTACATCTCCGGCTCTATTCAATAAATAATAAAAGTCAGAAAATGGACTTTCTTTTATATCCATTTGCTGAAGTCCATAAATACTAAGCTTTATTACAGGAAGTTGTGGACGTTTTTAAGATTAGAGAGAGAGAGAGAGAGAGAGGAAAAAAAGAGTATCTGCAGTCGGTCACAGAAGCTCATATGTAAGCAGAACTGAATACTGAATGAAATTAGTGAAATCTGTACACTGCCTATTGTCATTGCCCATAATATAATATACTCCACAATTGTCTCATTGCTTTCAGAAAGGAGGAGGAATGGCTTAAATTGTTGATAATGCAATGCAGAAACTTACAATGATAGATGTCTAGTTTGGACATCACAAAATGGCATATAAGATAGCAACACAGTTGCCTTAAGATAGGGTATAAAGACAGTAGTGGGGTTTTTCTTTTCCCATTTATTCATTGTTTTTAGTGTAATGACAGCCCAAAAAGTCTAAAAAAGAGTCACTGTTAACTTTCAGCAAGTGCTGCCATTTACTAACAATAAAACTATGAGGACTATATTCAGTAGTCGACCTCCATATACTTAGAACCCAGAAAACTCCTAGGCAGAACTGCTTTGTATGTCTGCTGGCTTTGTGACCAGAGGTCAAGTCTGAATGCTGAACCTGAAGGATTTCAAAGAAATCTTCTCCAGGGAACTTAACACCTTAATATTTAGGTCTCTTTCATGAATTAGCATTTCAATGTGGGTCAATAGTTCACGTCTGAGTCAAGCATGTGCACCATGGAGAACTGGTTCACTACCACCATGCTGTTTTGCTTGCATCCTTCACTGTCCATTTTAAGCAGCAATGCATATTACAACTCTTCTTGCTGCCTCAAGTGTCACAGATTCTAATAAAAAATAGTATTAGAATGTTTATATCTGTTAACATCTTAAGTACATGATTACCTAATCTCTGAGAAACTTCTGAATAGATTAATCCCCCACAAGTTTAAGTGGTATGTCTGTTCTAAAAGAATAATAACGTTTCATGACCAGTGATTACTGATCTTTACAGGGACATTATAGGGATACCACCTTGGGTCCTGGGTAAAATCAGATAAAGGATAGCAATGAGGACAGAGAATAGTCATTAAATGCATGTCGAACATATTTATGTAGCTATTTTTAAATGCAATGTAGATTTGAAAACCAGTGAAGATATAGCAAGGTGCAGAGTATGTCAGTCAAAGTACAATCCTCCATTTTGCCAAAAGAAGTCCACACTTTGTATTCATCTTGGCAAATTGAAGTACAGATTTTAAGGAACAGTTAAAATTTATCTTAGAATAAAGTGCATAAAAATTAATTTTTAATTTTCTGCCTATCTGCAAATAATGTTGTTTCAATACTCATGCATGTATTCTACAGTCTATTTTCCCAACATGTGCTATGAACACTTTGTAAATTAATACACCTGTTATGTTCCAGTATGACCAGTTTGGAATTTCCTGCTAGGACCAAGTAGAAACCCCACAGCAAAGTTTAGCAAAGGTCACCCCAGCAGAGGGAGGGTTTAAGATTTATACTGACGCTTTAAGGACATTAAAAGGAAATGGAGATAAACTAATGAAGATGGTTAAGACAGCAGAGGAGAGCACTGCAAAGCCAAGGATCAGGTTGATATATCCTGCACCTAAACAATTATTTCATCCACTATTTCACCCAAAGAATAGGGTTTAAAATGCCTCAGAATTTTAGACTGCACTACTATTATTTCTAAAATTAAAATATCAGGAAAAAGATTTAGTGAGAAATACTCAATTGAAAGATTGTGATGAGCAGTAACAATCTCTGGTATTTATCAAAGTTTTAAATACCTTTTGTTCTAAAAAATTTGTTCAAAACAAACAGGAGATGGAAGGCGTTTAGTTCAGTTCCTTTCTTATATAATCACTATGCTGTGAATTTGTTTTATATTTAATTAAATGATTGCACATTAGAGTTAAAATGAAAAGTAATTGCCATTTGATTAATATTAAATTAATGGCCTGAGGGAATTCACCTTTGTTTAGACTACGGTATTATTAAGAGAAAAATAATTTTCAAAAAAATGCTTGATTTACTAGGCATAGAAAATGTGAAAATATCTAATGTAATTAGATGATCAAAGACAGAGTAGTATTAAATCAAACTGCAAAGCAAGTCAAGTGGGATATGCAGTGATTATCAGTCCAGTGACATAAACTCACTGTTGCTAGGAGCTTTGCTATCAGCCAGAAATATGCTGAGAAAATTAATTAGAGAAAAACCATTACTGAAGACATAATACCACTGATTGTCATTACCCATCATCTATAAAAGGACTCACATAATTTGATAAATTTTGTTATTAATGTGGAAACATGGATTAATGTTTGCATAATAATGGTATATTTCACCAGTTGCTGTCAGCATCCTTACAAAAAATTAGTTACAACTTTGAAATGTAGTAAGTTATGGAAATCACTGTCTAAATTAAGCTAATTTGCAAAGACAAAATATTCAGGTTTTTCTACCCTAGTTTGTTTCTTTTTGATGTGAATCCTGCTTAAACATTTTTCTCATTTGGGTGTGCTTCTTGTTTGTTTAATTTGCCTTTGTTGACACACTTGCAGTTACTTTATAATTCCATCTCTGACATCTCTTTTGCTGTCTTAGAGTAAGATTTTATAACTATCCAAAGTAACAAAGGGAATAAAAATTTATTTCCTGATTCTTCAGAAAACTTGGCCCCTACTGACAGACAAGAGAGTGTAGAAAGTCACCACTAAGAGTTAATGGGTTTGCAGCACACTCAAACTGCTTTAGTATAATAAGCTAAATTGTGAGTGATAATTGTGCACCCATGTGATCTGTATGAAAGCTCGTCACAGCAATGGTCTCTGTACTGGAACAAAAACAAAGCCACTAAAGGCATGATTCTCAAGAGGGACCAGGAATAATTAGATCATAAATGACATCACAATTTTTCCAGAGCATGCAGCAAGACATAGTAAGAACAGTATACAGTTTTTCCTGTAGATTTTTTTCCCATGTATATACCTCATTCTCCTTTTTGAACAGAAGATTCATTATTATCTCTCAGAAACTCTATTTTGGGCTACCATTGCAAACACTGTCAGTACATTTTCAAGCTTTTTTGCACTGTCTCCAAGAAAGTGCTACTATTTAATCCTAGAAAAAGAAATTATAAGTCATCTAGTTAATTCCCTGGAAGTCTTGTAGTCCCAACTCCTAGTCAAAGCAGGGCTAACTGCAAAATTAGATTAAATTGTTAAAGATGTCCAGCTGAATTTTGAAAACCTCCAAGGATGGAAAGTCTGAAAATGCTTTGAGCAACCTGTTTCATGGTTTAACAACTTTGATTATGGAATTCTCTTTACATTCATACCAACAGCTTGTGTTTATTGCCTCTGGTAATTTCCCTGTGAGCCCCTAAGATGAATGAGGAACTATTTTCTCCAAGCAAACTCCTCCTTAAGTCGTGGAAGATTGCAATTAGATCTATCAGGATGTAGCAACTGGAAGCAGGATGCAAGGGCAGTGCTAGGGGAGGCACAGGCAGTTGTGTCATAGGTAGTGCCCAGCAAGGCAAGCAGAGCACATCTGGTGATGGTAACCAGGTTCAGCAAGAATACAGGTAGCCAAACAAGTCCCTCCTCAAAAAGCAGACCTGAAGCCAACTCAGGAAGCTGGGTTCACAAGTCAAGGTCGGGATAGATCTGGAAATAATTAGCCAGGATTAGAAACCATACAGAAGTTGCCAGACAAGGCCATCATGATGAAACAAGTCTGAGGTCAAACCTGGAAGTCAAATCTGTGAGTTAAAATTAGTGACTGAATGAAGGATCTCTAAAGTTGATACAACACACCTTGGGCCAGAACCATACACAAAACCTCAGGTTAGAAACAGCTTTCACATGAAGAAAGGGAGAAGACTCTGATGAGGCTTCTTAGCAGAGGTATTTGAGGCAGCTAGTCTTCTGATCCTTCTTCCAGACTTTCCCTGAAGACCTCTTAAGGACATCTGAAGCTTCTCAAATAGCCCTGATTATCAGGTAGCTGGCTTTTGAGTGTAGGCTCCCAAATGCTATCCCTTCACTGCTGTCAGTGAAAACAGCTTTCCTGAGCTCCTTGCTGGTAAGGTCGTAACAGCATTTCACACCACGACATGAATTTACCAGCTCGGAATTCCACTCACTAGTGCATTTCTACACTTTTTGTTCATTACACAATGAAAACATTTTGAGAGACCGTTTTTGGGGTTTTTTCCCCATGACGATGTGATGTGAACACAATTTAAAAAGGGGCTGATTTTACCCAAAACACAGATAACTTGCTTTGAGTGATTCTTTTGGTTGTATGTACAGATGTACCTATTGCCTCCAGGTGCACTCACGAGTTGATGATTTTCATGTCTATTTCCTTCTTTCTTCCAAAAACACCATCATTGAGTGTGAGGCATGAGCCTAACTCGTGTATTCTTATCCCAGTGTTACTATTGAGTTTAGTACTATACTTGATATGCCAATGATTATGGGAACACATTGAAGTATATGCTCTCTCCACAAGGTGAAACTTGACATCATTGAAAAAGCAGATGCTGAATATCTGAATGTTCATTTTGTTTTTCATCCTTTACCCCTCTCCACACAGCCAGAGGTTTGTATCACATCTGCCCATCTACTACCACTCATGGGCTTATTTTGCTTCACAGGATTAGTAAGATTTTATGTGGCTAAGCTAACTGTTAGACCAGTAGGAAAGTTTATCCTATCAGTCAAAAGTGGCATCTCCCAGAGATGTGTGTGTTTCATGTGAGCTAGATGTATTGCAAAACATTTTGAAGAGGAGAAGAGTGGTATCCAACTTATACGCTTGCAGGGCCAAACTCTAAATGTCACTGTTTCCTCAAAAAAGGTAGGCATACTCTTTCCAGTTAAAGAACTCCAGGCAGTGAGTATACCTGAATGCTTTGATTTGGTCCTGTTGGTTGTTTAACAGGACAGCCAACAGCATCCACTTGTAACAACTTCAATTTTTAAGAGTTTTTCTTTAAAGAACAGAAAAGTTGTTTATCAATGCTTCCCTAAAGTAAAAAAAAATCTAGAGAAAACTCTCATCTAGCCTTTTCAAAGCTGCTGCAATATTGGAAATCATGGAAAAAGCAATGTAATATCATGTTATTAAAAAAAATAATACTGTTTTGAAGGATGCTGTTGCATTTTACAGTATTCTCCAATTTAAACCTAGAAGAAAATGTTCTTTAAATTAAAGGAAGATGCTTGTTATACGGGGTGGCAATGAACTCAGGATATGCCCTTTTCCCTACTCTTAGACACCTGCTCAGTGGCCCTTGGTTGTTATTTTAAACACATACTTACATAAACAGATGAGCAATCTGTGTTAAGATATGTATTAAGAAATAGTATTAATTATTTTTTGAACTATTTTATAAATGTAGATACAGTCATTGACATGGACTTAAACCATCTCAACCTAAATCAATTCAGAAAGGGTTAGTAGAATTTTCTGTGGGTGGAAAATGAGGCAAAAGTTTGGCATCATCTATTTTTCTCCTATAATAATAGATCTTTCTACTTGTGTTTGATGATTACTACAAAGTGACCAGATGTCTCAATGCTAAATGCAATGTATGTACATATATATGCTATTAAACTTACATAACAGGAAAAAGGAAGACATCTGGGGTTAACAGCACCAGGCAAATGGATTTTTAAGACACTTTTTTACAAGTATTAGATAAGTGGAGTGCAGACTGCCAGATTATACCTGTGCCTGCATTTTACATGAACATACGTGTTTTTACATCTCCTTATAGATATATGCATTTTTTTAAGATTTGTATAGGTGCAATAAATTTCTTAGTTAATTATTAGCAAGCACTAATACTGACTCTTTTCTTTTCAGTGAGGATGTATGGTTTAACATTATAATATTACATCCAAAAAACAAGCTTATAGCTGAGATACAGTGGTATTTCCATTATTAAAACAGAGTTTTGTTATGATGTGAATCACCAGTTTATGAGAAATTAATTTTTAGCTAATGATCACCTTTACAATCTTTATATTAAAGCTCTTTATATTAAAAATAACTTTTGCCCCTAGTGGATTAGTGTTACTTTCCGTATTTTTCCTGTGATACACACAGGCTATCAGAATTACAGTGACTCAACTGACAGAAGTTGAAGTTTCTCCCCAGTAACTTTCACTATACATCTGATCATGTTCCAATACATTTAATCTCAAACCTTTTCTCTAAGATGTACAAGTGCTAGTATGCCTGATCTACAGAAGGCTTTAAAGGCACACCGACACACAATTATATGGCCCATGTGTAATTACGTGTATCTAACAAATTAATTAGGCAAACTTTAGAATTCTAAGTAAAAACTGACTTAAAAAGGTATTTCTACAATGTCCTACTTACTGTACTGTCTGGGACCATGTGAAGTTTTCATTCTCATCATAGCTGAAAGAGTGCTTCCATAGATAAACAATGGCTAATTCAGTAAGCAAAACACAAACTTAACCTGGATACCAATTCTACCTCTTTCTCTCAATTCTTCACATAAGAAAGTTGCTTAAGACAGGCTTCTGACAGGTTGAGGGAACCCTAAAATAGAAGTCTCTTCGTAGTTAATTTCTGAGCTATGGATGTTGCATTGAGAGAAGATATTCTTATGTTTTTCTTGCAGGTAATAAGTGCTCTTTCCTTTCATCATGTACACATATTACCAGTATACATCAGACTGACATGGACATCTTTCTTTATGAAAGCAGATGCTTACATGCATGCACAAGCACACAAGTCTATATATAAACTTTAGTCATTCAGGAATAAACTTGACATTTTACATTTAAGTAAGGTCACCAGGGTCTTCTGAAGAAACTAAAAAGAAAGTGGAATGAAATCACAAATATAATGTTTCCTTCTTCTTTCATATTATAAAAAGTAAACTGCTGAGTAAATACATTAATGAAACAGGTAAGATTCCTCTTCCCCTAATGTCTCAAAAATTAGCCAGTAGTAATCTACACTTTTAAAATATGCATGCATGAGAGAAGAGAATATTATTTCTATTTTGTTTTTATATTTCAGTGAGTTCTGAATCAGAGATTTTTTCCAGCCATACTAATAGCCTCTGCACTACATTTTACAATAAATTTCTTCAATTAGTACTTAATTAATTAGAAAACATACATCGGAGTTGACAAGCATGAAAATGTTCTGTGAAAAACATTCCTTAATGAAACCATGTCCTTATAAGAAGCAATGGTCAGTTTTGCACTTTTCTAGGCACTGTTTGAAAAATTCTAATATATGAAGAAAAAGGTTGATGTTCTTAATCTTTATATGTAAGTTTTTGCTCAGATACTTTAAGACACATTCAACCACATAATAAGTATAATGCTCAGATAATAACTAAAGATTAAATTCTAATTCTCTAACATTTCTACTCTATTAGAAATGCTCACATAAGCAAAACAAGTGTTGATTCCTTCATTCAAACCTCATCTTTCTTCTCTTACTTCTTGCATGGGAAAGAAAAAGTGATCTTGATATTCTATTTCAATGTATAATTTTGCATAATCAAAAAGGTTGTAAAAAGAATGCAAAAAGAAAGGTCAGTATTTTAGATTAGGGTTCTTCAGTCTAATGTTTTCAGATATATTCTGTAAGAAGACTGAACAGTAGAAAGCAGCAATGAAACTGCCACAGACACATTACATTGTTTTTATTTTTAAAAATGCAGCTGAAAAAGGAAAACCAAAAAATTTTCATTTTTTAAGCCACACCTCTCATGGTTTTGGTCCTTCTCTTCCAGTTCTTTCCCACTGAACCTGGACACAGGCAGAAGTTATCAGAGGCTGGACACCATTCTTCCCACTGAATT
Source organism: Promerops cafer (assembly GCA_013398275.1). Taxonomy (NCBI): domain Eukaryota; kingdom Metazoa; phylum Chordata; class Aves; order Passeriformes; family Nectariniidae; genus Promerops; species Promerops cafer. The sequence goes on along the minus strand of VZSE01014922.1, from coordinate 520,224 downwards.
TAGATGTGGCTATGCTGTTTCAGAATGTTTGAGAATCTGAAACAGTGGGTGTGGGCTACATTGTGCAAGTTAGTCATCAGACATTCCGTCAGACATTTATTTTACAGATTTACAGATGCAACTTCAAGTTCTTTGTATTTCAAGAACGGTAGCTCTTAATCCACCTCTATTTGTCAACTGCTGTCAAGAGGAATCCATACGAGCTGCTCCAAGTCAGAGGTAAAACCACCCTCACCTGCAGGTCCTGCCACCATTGATGTGGTCTGATTCTGGTCTGGAATCAGTTTCGTATGCCTGCTGCTAATCTAGCAGGGCCTACCTGCCAGGTCTGCACACTACAACAAAATTTTACAATGCTAAATTTAAAATGTTTACAAATGACTGCAAAGGAATTTGTTATATCCTCTGGCTTTGTCTTTTTTTCAGCCTACGTTAAGGAAGATGAATTTTACTCATCTATCTGTGCTAGAACTGCACTTGGCATTTTGCATTTTTACAGTTGCTTAATCCCTCTTTAGGCAGCAAAATCTTCTGATCCTTCCTTTCTGTTTAGAGCCTCTCCATTGTCTGCTCCCACTGCAAACAACAGGAGTTTTTCCATTGATAAAACAGTAGTTGTTTTGTGCCCAAAAATAGATTAATTCTTGCAGAAGATTTTTAAGCAGTTTTTTCCATCAGAATCTGTCAGTCATCTTCATGTTTTTGCATTAAGTCTAAAATTACTTTTATATAATAATAAATATATGATTTTAGCTGCTTAATTTTATTTCAAGCTATAATACTTAAAAAAAAATAATATATATAATATTTCTCAAAAAATGCAAACTGTTCTGGTGAGGTAACTCTTCAGTCAGTCAAATTTCATTTTTTCTATTTTTTCCACTAATGGAAATAGTTCATACTAGGGGATGGTGTTATCTCAGCAAGTATGTAGATCTCACAGTACCTTGACCTATTTGCAAAATTGAAAAGTCTGAACAAAATTTGACTAAACTTTTGTGGCAACTGACCTTCTCAGGTGCTACATATTTATTTTTATGATGGCAGCTGTAATTATTCCTGAGATACATCCACCAGAATGTTGCCATTTGCTCTGTGTACGAGAATAAACCTTTCTGCACTGCAACTACTATCACAGTGTGTTAAGCATAATGCCAAAGTTTTACCTGAACCTATATTTGCTTTCAGCTAGGGTTAAGAATACCCATTAACTGTGTCCTCATAAATGATTCCTACTTATTATTGATGAAATATAGTGTGGCACAGTAAAAGGAAAAGTCATGCAGCATGAATATACAGATGGAGTAGCTAAAATGTAGAGAACATGTTCAGGATTCTAAATACATATTTAGAATAAATTCTTCACTGACTTGCTGTGATTTCAGCATGACTGCTCTGAATATAAGAAAGCAGAATTTAGCTGTTGAGTTTAACCATCAGTCTCTTGATAACAGTAGTCAAAAGGCCTAATTAGGGTTTCATAGAGAAGGTGATGGGGATGTAACATGGTGAAGGAGCAGCACTCTTTGAATTTCACATTAAAGCTTGTTTTTTACATTACCTAACTGTAATACACTAGCTTGAAGCCTGGTTCTGAAATCTTCTTCATACACTATATTTCAATTTTCTGTAGTCTTTTACTGTAGCTGTCTACCAAAGATCATTATTTTAAGCATTTTTAAGGTTTATGCTTGCAATTTTGATTTTCTTGGCTGGTTTGAATATCTTGCAGTACAGAAGGTTATGAAACCAATGTATGGATAATGTACATACACACACATAGTTATTGCATAACATTGATAACATTTGTGAAAGAAGCAACAGTAAAAGCCAATCTTTTTCTCAGTCCTAAAGAAAAAAATCAAGAAACAAGACCTTCATTAGCAAAACTGATATTAAAGTCCTGTGTCTATTTTCTTCAATCTAGTACATGACTCATTCCATCTGTCCCCTTTTTTTACCTCTTCCTGTTTACAATTTTAGTGTCCTTTTCAGAAATTTCCTATCCATTAGATTTACAAAGCTAAACAAATAGTAGAATGGCTCTTGGTGGCAATACAACACTTTTGTGGACTTTCTAGGAAGGGAATTGTGTAGTAACAATCAAACTGTCAACCCTCGATGTGTCCCAGAAGAACCTGCACAGCTATAACACAGCCCTGTCTTACACAGCTTTACCCATTAGGTGCTCAGCCTGTTGCCTTTGTAAAGCAGATTACTAACTCTGGGTGGATTTTTTTCAAGTCTGCAATGGATCTCATTGCAGTCAACCATGTTAGAGCTTAGCTGAGGCTGACCAAGCACAGAGAGCCTTGGGCATCACCACTAGATTTATATATACATACCAGTTATTTGAAACTTGTACAAAGCTTATCCTTAAAATACTTGCTTCTCTGTTTCTCAAAAACTTTAAAATCCTGTATTAAAATATTTGAATTACTCTTCTGTATTTGCTGCAGGAAGAAGCCAATCTGAAAGCACTGCTCAAACAAAGAAGGCCTGGACTACATCTGTTCTGTATTGATATATATATCAACCCTAATTGATTAGTTTACTACTGTAATTAGATTACTACACAGAGAAGCATGGATGGGTTTTGCTGTGCAACTGTTGCCAGATTTACATTCTTAATCAATTGGGACAGAAGCTAAAGGAAAATAGTCACAAAGGTAACAATAACAATTTGGCATTATACAATGGGAAAGTAAGAGAGATCAGCTTGAAAATATCTAACTTATAAGCAGCTAATGCCCACAACCTTCTTTAAAGCAAAGCAAAGCAAAACAAAACAAAACAAAACAACAAACAAACAAACAAACAAACAACCCCCCCAAAAAACCCAAAACAAAACAAACCACCAACCAAACATACCAACCCCAAAACTGAGACTGTGGCCTTGTGTGGGGAAATACAGTCATCTGATATGTGACACCTTATTAAAATCTAAACCTGAGATGAAACCACATAGAAGCCCAGACCATCCAGGATGGGGACACAGCAAGTAATTGAAGCAATTCTTCTGCTTGGCCATGGGACTCATCACAAATGAACAGGAGAGGCTTGGCACTTACTTGACATGAATCTGAAGTGTGTGAGTAAAATATCATGATAAGGCTCATGAAGATTAACAGAGAGAAGCAAAAGGTTCTGCACCTATCAAGGAATAACTCAATGCACAAGCACATGCTGGAGCCAGCTGGTTGGAAAGCTCAGGAAAGGCCCTGGTGTTCTTGATGGAAAACAAGGTGAACATAAGAGAGGTACACTTGCAATAAAGCAGGCCACCAGCACCCTGTGGTCACTCAGCAACAATGTAGACAGCAGGTGCAAAAAAGTGATTCTTCCTCTCACTACTGGTGAGACCTCATCAGAGTTCTGTGTCCAGTTCTGGCCTCTCCAGTAGAAAAGACATGGACAAACTGGAACAAGGCCAAAAAGAAATCATACAGATGATTGAGGGACTGAAACATCTTTCATAACAAAAGCAACAGAAGGGTCAACACTGCTTAGTCCAAAGAGGAGAAGGCTCAGGAAGAATCTTGTGAATGTATGAAAATATCTGATAAATGGAAGCCAAAATCAGAAGCCAGTGAGAGAAGGAGCAATTGGGAGAAATAAAAATACAGATATTTCCATTTTTGTTTTTTTAATTGTGAGAGATTTACACCCTAGAACATGCTGTGTAGGCAAGTTGTGGAAGGTTTATCCTTGGAGATATTCAGAACCTAACTCAACACAAGCCTGAGCAATATATGACAACTGAGTCTGCTCTTAGCAGTACGGCTGGACTCTGTGATCTCTAGAGAATCCTTCCAGCTTCAAAGATTTTGTGATTCCATGGCAAAAAATAAAAATATGTTTTTGTCTCAAATAAGAACTGCTATTCACTCCCTTTGCCCATTCTGCTTAGGAAATAAATTTAGGTTATACATTGCAGTGTGGTGTAGTCTGGCCCTTGCACGAAATCCTCAATGACAGTATTCCATAAATAATATTTCCAGAATTTTTATTTTAGAAGAAATGTTTCTTTTTTTACATAACAGTTTGGTTTCTTAAACTGTTTCCTTAAGAATTCTCTGAGTTTTGAAGCCATGCCTGGAGGAATATGAAGTTTAATAATTCTTGCAAAATTGCATGGCAGATTGTATTGCTTATGAAATTCAATTACTCATAAATAAAATAAGCTTCTGATTCTTGCCTAATTTATAGCTCTTTCTAGTACAGGACTTTAAAAATTTGTTTCGTTTACAGAAATAGTAGCAGAGTGCCTCCAAACCACAAACCTACAAAGGCTGAGTTTACCTGTACAGGCAGCTCCTGTGCTTTGTACCAATTTTGCAAAAGTATTCACAATAGCATAAGAAATGCTGGCCTATTAATCACAAGGCTTCTATGTGGATTGAGTCAATTTGTACAAACTCAGGGCTTTGTTTTCCAATAATAATAAAAGTTAATCATATAATGTTTTGTTTCCACATAGGAATTGAAGCAAAAGCTACAAAAATATGTAGCAAATACTCTCTCTTCCAAATGTTGGTACACCTTTTTATCTGTAGCCTTCTAAGCAACCGTTGGCTGTAAGTCTTGTATGCAAATCCTCAAGTGAGGACTAACCCATGTTATTATTGGCAAGTTATCCATACAACACCGATGACATTCCCCAAAAGAAGAAAAAAATTAATTTGAATATGCTCAAAATTGGAGATCCAGAAACAAAATGATAGAGACAAAAGGAAAGACTAAAAGCAACGCTTCAAACCCCTTTCACACTTAGTCTTAATTTCTGTGATTACCTTATTGTTCTTATCCCACTTATCATGCATCATCCCACTTCTCACACAGTCTTTTCATCTACTCCCACTGACAAACCAAACAGTGGTATTGTTAATATCAGGAACATTGTCTGCTTTCTCAATTGTCTGAGTACATCATAGCAAGTGTTGTTCTCTTTATTCTCACTTCAAAAATATTTCTACTCACGTTGACCTTCTTAGAAAATCTCATATGTGGGTATATGGTCCTAGAAATGGACCACTCTGTGGTCATTTACTCTGTTTAGGATGTTTTATTACTATTTTACTTGAATTATTCACAGATATTTTGACATTTTAGAAACCTATCTTTACTACAAGTCACAGAGATCCATCATGTTTTCAGCAGCCATGTCTCAGTTGATGGTAATATCTTTGTTAGTCATTAAATCTATACCTATTTCTTTTATTTCAGATAGATTACCATAGTTGTTACAATTCAGATTTGTTTATGTTTCATTTCCATAGTTTTTGTAATAAATGAAAGAAAAGCTGATAAGAAAACTAAGAGCTGAAGTCATTGCTATTACACATACAGAAATTTTTTTATGTTGGACTACTTCCAAAAAAATCCCCCAAACTAATAAAATAGAAGCTTATATTTATCAATAAACCTATGAATATAGTTACAAAACTTTATCTACCTGCTTTGATTTGCAGTAGGGTTTTCCTTTGAAAGATGTATTTTGCTTCAGAGTTGTGTAAAAGAAAGGAAAAAAAGAAAATATGTTCACTTTTAAAACTGTCATGAAAAATATTATTTTATGTGTCATGGTATGTAAAAAGAGTCATGCAAAATATTTTGTATGAAAATGCATGCTATTTTGTTTCCAGCATTAAGAAAGCTGGAATTTACTGATTTATCCACTGACTTTTGCCATTTTCTCCTTTTATGAGTAGTATTTTCATAATAGCTGTTTTGCTTCTCTCTGCACATGAAATTAGGTGATATTCCCCCCATTACTGAGCTCAACTGGATTCTTTCTATCTTCTCCAATTCTTATTTTGAACAGAATGTGTCAGTTCATCATTTCCTTCCCCAGCTTAAGAACCTGGGCTGACAAAACAGTATTCACACTATCTTACACTAAAAAAGATCCCAAGACTCTTCAGAGAATAGGGTTGGAAAAAATTGAGTATTCAGAAGTACTTTGAATCCAAATGTAAATTCACATGCTCTGCCTGTATAGAGGACAGAATACTGTGGAAGATTAATTCAAGAATTTGAAGCTAAGGAAGAAATCTCTAATATTTTAGGTTTAATTAGGAGCGGGTTTTGTCTCTAATTTTTTATTAAGTACAAGTTACAGTCATTTCTGTTCTGAAATGTTCTTGTTTCAGAATGCAAAACATTTTTATGCTGCAGTACTGAGCAGAGATAGTATTGTTAACATGGTCAACAGAAGAAAACCTTTCTCAGTGATTAAAAATCAGATATTCCTAAGGCACTAATCCTGTATGAAAAATAGTAATTAATATTTGCATTGAGTTTCTCCCTACTGGATTGTGTTTTTCACTTCTTTTACCCCATGTTCTATTAATTTTTCTTAGCTTTAAAAGAAAAATAAATAGAATAACCATATGCTTCTTAATTTTAGCCTTTATTTCCTTGGCTTATATACACAATATGATATATTAATATTTTAATAGACAAAAAGAAGCATTCAGAAAAATAATTTTCTTAGTGAAAAATTTCCATGTATGAAGAAAACTTTGATTTTGCCATTTAAAAAATGAGCCTTTTTTGTTTTAAATATTTTTACCATTAAAATATAGCCTTTTTTGTTTTAGTTCTGTTAGATTAGCACTTGGAATACAAGTGATAACAATAAAAAAAAGAAGCCTTCTAAAAGAAAGACATGCCAGCTTTTTGCAAAACAGAGAAATTGGGAAATTCTTCACTTTTTAAATGGAGATAATTTCTATAACTGGAAACTCAGTGAAGCAGAAGCATTTCTTCAGAAGTGTCTTTAAGTAACTTTTTTGTCTTCTGGACAGCACTTATGTGAATGAGCACTGAATATACATGGCCAGCATCACATCACAGTATGTAAACAGAGGTTTGATCAGCACCTGAAAAAATCAAAATCTGTTGGAAAAATATATTAAAAAATACAAATGTATTGATTCTCATAAAGCACAAGATGAAAGTATTTATATTTTGAGCAATTTCATTACAGTTTTCATTAAATTTTATTTATAGTAAATCAAATGTACAATATTACCCTTAAGAAAATATATGCAGAAATAAAGGCAGAATCAAATTTTTACCCAAGAAAAAAAAAAAAAAAGAAAAATAAAAGGTAAAATAAAACTCCTTAACAGCAATGTAGCATTAAGGAGGAGTCATTCTCCTAGATCCAGAATCCACAATTAAATGATGCTTTATTTGAACTTGGCAAGCTTTGCTGTTGTTACACACTAAGGCTTTTTATACCTCTGTGCTGTTTCTGTATATGTGATATAGAACATTAAGACTGTGTGTTTTATAGCAACTCTGATAAATAACTTCCTTTCTACTTTCCTACTGAGACCTTCAAACCACCTCACAGCTTTCTATTGGATTGAAGCAGAACAAAAAGATGTTTTCAGAAACATAGAAAGATCACACACATTTGCCCTCCAGAACTTGGAACACAGTTTCTTCAGGGAAACAATCTCATTAAGTTAATGTCATTTTTAGTGAATCATAAAAAATTTAGAAAACAAACACAAACTGTTTAAAACATTATTACTCTTTAATTGAGACAAAGCAGTTATTGGAGCTTTAATACCCGAGGATTTGGAGCAAATTTCCCCTTTCTTTTTTTTTTTGCTGAAATTTATTTCAATTTACATGTTCATAATGAAGATAAACTGCTATTTCATATGTTTTGAGATATTTCAGGTATCTGGAAGATACTGCATTTTGGACCATCATTTCAACAAACTAGTGGTAGAACCCACACCCAGACTGATGGAGTTGACATCGCTTCCCTATTGAAACATAAAAATCCCCAAGTAAATATTTTTAAATTATTTGTATATAAGACAACTTGAAAGAAGTGATTACGGGCAGAGAAAGAATAGTTTGAAAATGCAGAAGACATAAAAATTTGATAAGAATCCAGGATTCCTTAGGGTTTATCTGACTATATTTCTGAAGTTAGTTTACCATTAATTTTCCTGGAAAAACACTTGTCTAAAATTTGTTTTTTTTTCATCCAGAGGTCAATGTCAATTCAAACTGGCTGTACACAAGTGTCACTCAAGCACTGAAGCAGATAAAAGAGGTTATGTGAAACCACATTCCTTCCCCAAACACAAGGGTTCCTTTATTTCATCTGAATAGTCTTGAAATATTTTCATCCCCACCTTTTTTATGATACTTTTGTTTGACTTTAGCTGTGTAAGCCCCAGAAGTACAGTTAAGTTCTGGATTTCAAAATTTTGCTGTAAATTTATTTTACATCTTTCTTCTCTCCTATCCAAAACCAGTTATCTTTTCTGTGTGGGTGGTGGTGTTGTGAAAATAGGAGAATTAGGAGGATACTTTGAAAGCTTGAGCCTTACATTTATATTTTCTGCAAGCAACGACAGGTTTCTGAGGATTGGCACAAGTACTGGGAATGCCTAGGGCACATTGTCATGTGGCAGTGGGAGGTTGACACTGGGACCACAAGAAAAACAGCTCAAATATTATCATTGAAGTCATTATGATTTTTAAAAAGAGGTGAAGAGGAAAAAAGTGGGTGCCCTGAACATGTAAGAAATGTCAGACAACTAAAGATTTTGAGAAGATGATACATAAACAGAGCCCTGAAAGAAATTGTGATCTAGTTCAAAGCTGAGCCTGTAGTGTTTTCTTGCCTTAAAAGCTAAGCCTTTGTATTGCCAAATATGTTAAAACCAACATGAATTTCTTTCATATGCATAAAAAAACATATCAATGTCACAACTGTCAGTGGCAATTTCAAAAAGTTTACCTTCAAGTCTCATACTCTTGACTTTTTCATAGATTAGGCATTTGCCTACCAGTGATTTAAGCTTGACTGCACTCTCTCTGTCACTGTCTATTATTCTCTACTGTCCAAGGAATATTTTGACAGAGGTCAGAATACCACTCTTGGTTTGTGTATGTATGTTTTTGTCCCTTCCTAAATATTTTTTTTTTCAATTCCTTTTTAAAAATATTTTCTTCTCATTTGCTTTGCTTTATTTTTCATCTAGGACATGTTTATGATTATATTATTTCACAGTAAAATTTGAATTTATGCATTTCCAGGGGGAAAAAATATGTTTACTGTTGTCAAAGTGAGATAGTAGGGAAACAGAATGAGACACTAAGCAATCATCTTCTTAAATGTTTTGTCTAAGAAGAATTTGCTGTTCCATTTTTTTTGTAAGGCACAGACATTGGATCAACCTGAGCACAAACTACTGAGAAGAGATTATCAAAAATGGGATGCTCAGTGTTGAACCCAAAAATTATTCTCCAAAATTTGGACGTGTCCATATTTTTAGAATTTAGAATTACTTTTTTTTTTTCCAAAGTATTCCATAAATAAAACCTTTTTATTAAATATCAGAAACAGCACCAAGCTTGCGAGAGTTCAGAAGTATTTGAACAATCCTCTCAGGCACAGGACGTGACTCTTGGGGAAGGTGCTGTGCAGAGCCAGGAGCTGATGACCCTTGAGGATCCCTTCCAACTCAGCCTATTCTGTGATTCTGTAACTCTGCGTAAACAAAAAACATAAAAACTAATCTTATGAAATATTCTCTCTGTCCATAAAATACAATTTTCCTTGGATACCTTTTCTTAAAAATATTCAGTTTGTTTCTCACTGCACTCCTGAATGATTTGCATTTAATAAATCCATTTTTTGATTAACCACATGAAATAGAATTTAAAAATCCAAAGGAGGGAGTCCTGAAATGTGTTTTAATAGAACGAAACTGAAAAAAATGGCATTAAAAGTTTAAATTATACACACTTGTATTAAGAGTTTAGAAGAATTCATATTTGAAAATCATAGAAAAAGATGTCTCAGGTATGATGACCAGAGAGTTGCCATCAAGATCAGTGGTGCAGTTTACGTGCCTGAAGAACAGAATGCCATCCAGAGGGCCCTGGACAAGCTCGAGAAGTGGGCCCTTGTAAACTTCATGAGGTTCAACAAAGACAAGTGCTGGTACTGTATCTGTGTCAGTCAGGGCAACCCCTGGTGTCAGTCCAGGGTGAGGGATGAACAGACAGAGAGCAGCCCTGCTGAGAAGGACCTGGGGGTGCTGGTGGATGAGAGGCTGGACATGGCTGAGCCACGTGCACTTAGAGCCCAGAAAGCCAAACATATCCTGGGCTGCATTAAAAGCAGTGTGGCCAGCAGGGCCAGGGAGGGGATTCTGCCCCTCTACTCTGCTTCCATGGTACCTCACATGGGTACCCTAGCACAGGACACTGACTTGTTGGAAAGAGTCCAGAAGGTCCACAAAAAATTATTAGAGGGCTAAAGTGCGTGTCCTGTGAAGAAAGGCTGGGACAATTGGGATTGTTCAGCCTGGAGAAGAGGAAGCTCTGAGGTGACCTAATTTTGGCCTTCCAGTCCCTGAAGGGAACCTACAAGAAAGATGAAGAGAGACTCTTTTCAAAGGGTGTGTAATGACAGGCTTCAAAATAAAAGAGACTAAGTTTGGATTAGATATTAGGCAAAAATTCTTTACTGTGAGGATCGTGATGACACACTGGACCAGGTTGCCCAGAGAAGTTGGGTGTCCCATCCCTGGAAGTGTTCAAGGCCAGGTTGGTTGAGGTGCTATGTTTCTCTTCCAATGGCAGGTGTGTTGGTACTTTATGATCTATAAGTCCCTTCTAACCCAAACTATTCTATGATTCTGTTTAGGGTGGGAAAAGATCACCTGAATCATTAAGTCAGCTTACTGTAACTATCTCTAGCAGGGCATCTCACTCCCCCACAAGAGTTTATCTGTTGTTTGTTAACTTGTCAGATAATTTAGGACAAGCTGTCTTGTAGTGACTTTTTTTGGTGCCATGGGGTTAACAGTGGCCTGGCATCTCCAAACTGTCAATAAATACCTAGTATTATTAGTTGCTATATTTCATTTTACAATTGAAAAACAATGTTGCAGGTTCCAGATAGTCTCTTTTATAAGGATCTGCCAGTATGGACACGTTAGAAAAATACTGACTCTACACAAAGAAACTGATGATCCAGAGTTCCATATCTTTGCTACATAGTGACAAAGGACCCACATGAGCTTTGGTCCTGTCAAGAATTAAGAGGTTTCTGGACTGAGGCCATTTCCTCCCCAGGCTCCAGGACAGGCTCTACAATGCAGCTAAAGGATTTTTAAAATGCTTATAATTCTGCTACAGTTAATGTGTCTAAGAAGGTCTATGAAAAATGCATTCAAGTCCAATAGTAAGTAAAATACTTCTGTACAGTTCCATTGCTAAACTCAGAGCCAAATGGTGGTGCAGGATAAGGAAAACAACACTGCAATTTGGGGACAAATACCTTGATGAAAGTTGTTTTGAACAGAAAAATGTGTTGAAAAACAAAAATAGGAGGTCCCACTTTAAACTTTTTTGTCTCAAGCTTCTGAAGCAAGGAAAAGTTGAGTGGTGTCATTCAGCTAATCTATAGTTAATTTTGCTCCGTAATTGTCTCCTAAACCTTTAAAAATCATTATGAAGTCTGAATACTAGAAGATATAGTGAATACGATTATTGCTTGAGAATGCACAAAGAATATTTTTGGTAGAAAATCTCTAAGTCTGGAATTCTGTTTGACAGTTGAAGCTGTCACTGCCACAGCAGTGAAATTACAGTAATTTACAATATTGCATTTTGAGAACTTCTCATCTATTATACTGTAACTCCCACTCAGCTGCTCAGTCACTCACCCTCCTTAGTGAGGCAGATGGCACAAATAAAGAGAACAAGAGCATGAAAGCCCATTGAGATAAAGACAGTGAAGTTGCTTACAGAATTTACTTCAGCTAAATTAATTTATTTGTGGCATATTCAGGGAAGGTTCAGATGGGCAAACACTGGAACAGGCTTTCTAGAGAGATGTTCAATGCCCCAAACCTGTCAGTGTTTAAGATGCATTTGGATAATGCCCCTAATAGCATGCTTTAGCTTTTGGACAGCCCTGAAACAGGGATGATGTGGTCAGATAATAATTGTACATCACTTCCAACTGAAAAGATTCTATTCTATTCTATTCTATTCTATTCTATTCTATTCTATTCTATTCTATTCTATTCTATTCTATTCTATTCTATTCTATTAATGTACTGAGGAAAAAAATATATCAAATTTAAAAAATCTTTCCTCCACCCTTCCCCCAAGCTCAACTTCACTCCTTTGAAGCCCATTACTCTCCCTACTCTCTCCTAAGGGACACAGATGGTATGGAGAGGTTGTAGTCAGTACTCAGTGGTTACTCTCTCTCACTTCTTCCTTTTCACACGTTTCCTCTACTCTGGCATGGGCTCTTCCATGGGCCACAGGGGGAACTATCAGCTTTGGTGCCTGCAGCATTTCTTTCTCCTCTGTGGACCTTGGAGTTCCCTCTGTCATTTCTCACAGGTTTGCCTCTCTTCTCTGACGTATTTGATGTTTCTAGAAAATGTTAACACAGAGGTGCTGACAGGTTGGTGGGTGAGATCAGCTGTCCTGTGCTGGGCCTTTGTCTGGCTCTGGGTAACCCCCAACCTCTTCTCAAAGCAGCCATCCCTGCTACCAAAACCTTGCCATGGACAGCCAATTCTCAGGTAAATTTTCTTCCATAAAATGAGAACTATATACAGTTACAACACTTAATTACATCTCAGATCCCATATTTTGGTTCAAAAGCAGAAAGAAAGTTTTATATTAAGGGAAATATAGAAGATAAAAAAATGTAATACCTGCAGACAGGATGAAATCATTTAATAGAGAGTAGAATTATAACTATACATCTTATAAACTCCCTTCAACAGCAACAAATGCACCTATAAGTTTCCCATGACTTCTATAATTGCTGTCTTTCCTATGTAGACAAAACACATGATGTATAATTGCCATTTTATTTTACTTTGGCAATGTCTAGAGATAGTCTTGAGGATAATTCTCCATTTTAGATAATTTCATAATGTTTGTTGTCCCATGTGGAAATAAGGTCACCTATTCCAGTCAGGAACTGGAGGAGGAGAATGTGTTGTGGCTAGAAGAGACCCCTTGTTGTCAGAGCAGAGGATAATAGTGTTTTGGTATGATGCTCCTATTATTCAAGAATTATTATTTCTAATTGGTTAGAGTATAGTCAACTTGAATACACCCATCTGGTTTTAGAACATATCAGAAACTTAATTTGGTTTTAGTTTCATTCTTAAATTCTTATGCAACTATTAGGATGTGGACAGTGTCTGTAGGACGTTGATTATAACTGTATCCCTCAAACCCCCATCATGTTATTTTTATAAATATGCAATGCACCATTAACTGAAACAAAACATGCAAAGCACATTTCATTCAGAGTATCTGCTAGAACAAATAGTGAAATAAAACACCTGAAAAAATTATTCAGACATTCATTGAATTATTAGGAGGTACAGGTTTTCAGAACTAACAGCACGCAGAATACATATTTTCTTTTTTGGTATATTTGAAGACCCATATGAATTCATATTACTTCTTCAGTGGGATATATATTGACACAAATGCATTAGGAGATTTTGTTAAAATACAGTGAGATGATTTTTATAAAATGTGAATATATATTCATCAGATGGCTTACTTACTCTGAGATGTCATCTGTAAACAAGATTTTAAAAATAAGGACTAAAAAGTTTATATTAATTAATATTAATTTTAAACTATTATCAGAAAATAGTATTATAGAATTCAATCACCATATGAGTTGCACTACACTCCTAGTGAGAACCCAAATTTACTTTGAAAATATTATCTGTTTTGGATTCAGAAAGTAATCAATATAAAATTGAACTAATATATATAAATGATATATCTGATATATGAAAATCTGAGCGTATTAGTTATGAACAGTAGCAAAAAAATTTATTCATATTCTTTTGTCTATGGCATAATTCTTATTGCTTATAAAGGCATTAAAAAAAAAAGAAATGCGTGTGTCCTGTTATCATATTTTTGTCAATGAACAGTACATTTTCTATTAAGTTATACAGTGATTGTCATTGGCTGAATAACATAAAAAGAACTTCAATACTAAAAGATGACTAAAGAATTCCTAAAATATACTAAAGCGCCACACATATTTAAATGTGTTATGCAAATTGGGGCATGCTTTCCAGGTTGTTATTTAGGTTTCCAGAGTGGAGCTTGATTCAGAAGATGGTAGGGTTAGTGGGTCTCACTTACTGTAGTTCTTTAATGTTTATTTTCTAAAATGAATTTCTACTAAGGCAAATTACTTATACCAAGTACTAGGTTATTATGTTCTTTCTTCATTTTCTCATTATTCCTAACTGCAACCATTGCTTGATGCTATATTTTAAGTCATTATGTTCCATGAGTTCTCAGAGAAGCTTCTAGCAAAATTTAAGGTTAGTAAATAACAGGCAAGTCTGGTTTCAGATAATTCAATGACTCTCCATTGTTATAGACCACAGTCTTGATGGACTTACCTCCCTTATGCTACCAGCCTCCATTTGTCTTGAATGGAGTGCCAGGGGAATGGTGAAAATACAAGTTCCATTACAACTTAAAGCTGCATGAAGGTATAGGTTGCACTTAGAGTTGGGGAGGTCATGAAGACACTTATGTGTCCTTTAGAATGAATAAAGCTCAGCTAAATTTCCCTTGCCTTCAGCTTTGCATAGAATTCACCATACGTTTATATTTTAATATAAAGTGTTAGAATTAAATTCAACATAAGTAGCGATGAAAATTTCTGAAGTAGCATAGTGCTCTACATTAGCATTTTCATGGTTTTTGCTTTCTTAAGTGGAAAGAAAGATTGCAGGCTGGAGAAGGAAAGAAATTGCTTTTGTTGAGCATTAAAAAAAAAAACTTATCAGTGAAGATCTTATTTCACAGCCTTTGACTTTGATATTATCAGATCTGAGAAGGATCAGAAGCAGCTACTTTTGGTGTATATAGGAATAAATCTTGACAATTTTCTTGTTTGTTACCTGTTTGAATTTTTGTAGATTATAAAACCCTCCCAAACCAGAATGATTATAAAGTGTGAGCCATATTTTCAAGACTGTAATTCATAAACACATTTACCTGTGTATTGACAAGGCCATTCTAGATGAGAATTCCTGGAGGCCAGTAAACTTATGTCAGTGAGACAAAATACGGTGTTAATGCACACAATACTGCCAGATAAATGGGTAAAGATATATTTTTTTTTCTAGATAAAGGGAGCTAATATTGTTGCTGACAAAAGCATATGATTCTAATATCAATAATGCCTTATTTCCCTTCCTGAGAATTACTTCTGAACTAAATGAGCACACAGTAAGGTGGGCTGAAAACTGGCTCAATGATTTTCAGAGCAGCACAGAGGCTACTGATGAATGGCTAAAAGACTGGTTAGAGATGAGTCAGTCACCAGTGGTGTGTACCCCACAGGTCAATATTGATCTACTGTTTAACACCTTTATTAGTGAGGGGCAGAGTAAACCTTCAGACAGTCTGCTGCCAACACAAAACTGGGAGGAGTGGCTGGTACACTAGAGGGTCATGCTGCCATCCAGAGGGACTCTCACAGGATGGAAAATGGGCCAACAAGAACTTCACACAATTCAAAAGGTGAAGTGCAAAATTCTACACCTGGGAGATAACAAACCCACATGACAATATACACTGGAAGCCACACAGCTGGAAAGGAGAAAAGGGCCTGGGAGACCAAATTCATCATGATCTGAAGGAAGTGTGCAAAGTAGAGTCAGGCCCTTTTCAGTGGTGTCCAGTGACAGGACCAGAATCAGTGGGCACAAACAGAAACACAGGATATTTCTTCTGAACAGCATGAAACATTTGCAACTGTAAACATGATGGGGCACTGAAACAGATTGTCCAGAGACATTTTGCCATGTTGATCCCTGGAGATATTCAAAAGCCATCTGAACCTTGCCCTGGGTAGTCATCTCCAGGTGACCCTGCTTGAGCAGGGAGGATTTTTGAACCAAATGAACTGCAGTGATCTATTCCAACCTCAATCTTTCTATGATTCTGTGTTTCTAAACTTATATTTATGTGGGCAAGACAAGACTATATAAAAGTTTGTATTAATTTATTGCTGTAACAGGTACATCTAAAAATCCCTTAAAATAGCATGATGCTACTCATCCTCATGGGTGAAATTTTTCCTCAAATCACTTAAGAATATTCCTTTAGAGAACAAAGATTTACAATGGGAAGATGAAAAATTCTGAGGCACATTGGTATTTTTTGGTCATGTTTTGTGCTTCAGAGCAGGATTTTTCTCCTTTCTTTAAGTAATTGCTATAACTTTGCTCTTTCATCTGTCCCAGCCACATGCTCTTGTCATTAACTAGAAAGTCTTTTACTTTACTTTTTTTACACATGCTTTTACTGGTACTTTACTCTCACAGTATGGTGCATTTTCTTCTGTTTTCTTCTCGATTATATAGAGTAATATAAATTGAAAGCAGAATTTCAGTCTGCAAATTAATGCATTATCTGTGCTTCACAACAGAACATCAATGATTAAACCTTGATAGAATGCTCTTGGCTATACATGTCCTTGACTGAAACTTTAAATTATCAGTCACAGTGCAAATTAGATGCTAGATAACATGGATGCAGTGTTCACTCATTCATTATACTCAAAAGAGAATTCAGACTCAATAAAAAATAAAATTTTACTAATAGGTGCAGTTAGATATATCTGCATAGGAATGAATTAATGCTTTGTCACTTGACAGAGCATATACAGGAAAATTTAAAGAAAAAAGATAAAACAAAGCTCAAAGAGAGGAAATCCAACTTAGTTTCTAAGTGACCCAGATTTAATAAGGATTAACCTTTCTTGTGCAAGTGAACTTGTTATTGACTAGTGTCAGTTGCATGTGTAGTGTTTAAAATGGAAAATATTCCTGTTAGTGCATATATATCAAGCTTCTTGCTATTCTTTGGCTGTTTTGCTTTACTGAGATATAGACAGGTTTGTTACAGCTCTTTCCTACATTTTATTCCCTAAGCTTGCATATTCTCTACGACTTTTAACGTCTATATTAATTCTTGGGTCACTGAAAAAGCAACATGCATATGTAAATGCTAGAGGTCTCAGTGAAGGGAGAAAAGGTTCTGTTTTACTTTTCTTTCTTCTTTTTTTTAATTTCCTTTTTCTTTACTTCTTTCTTATTGTCTTTGGTTTTTTTCCTTATTGTCTTTATTTTTTCTTTTCCATGTTTTTTTTTATATTTTCCTGGTGCATGTTTTCACTTTCCTGTTGTAAAATTCTCTCAAGGACATGGGCTCTTAATCTCTGAGTTACACCTTGTATTTCATAAATAAAGAATTCCATTCATTTACTGCTTTGAAAATCAGTATTTTTCATTTCTTAGCACCATTTGATGAGAGCAATCATTCAGTTCACTCCTCCATGTTTCTCCATTGCACAATGGCATGTCTTGAGTGACAGGCTGTCTGGTTCCTTTCTTCATCTATTCGCCACGGTTTTGTTCTTTTTCAAATAATTGTGGAGGTAAGGAGTTGATGAATCATAATTCTGATAAGTTAGCCATAATCACACATTTTTTCTTACCTATTTCTTACCTAAAAGGTTTTCAGGAGTCTGTTCTGTGGGGAACATATCATGAAATCTGATTTTTCTTATGCAATCCATTCTACCCTGTCAAATAACTGATGGATGTTTTCATGATACTGAATAAAGCTTGTGCTTCATAAGTACATAATTTACTCATTAAAACTATTGGTCCAAATTTTTACTAGTTGTGAATTACCTTGAATAGAATCTCTTAATTTGTACTATCTTTAAGTTCACTGACTAGTTCACTGACTTCATTAAAAATGACATAATAATTTTAACTGGAACCTAGTTGAAATCTTAGAAAATCAAATTCTCTTGAGATGGGAAACATACATGCTTATGAAAATTCAGAATTTTAGAGGCATATAATATATTTAGGCAGGCGGTGGGGAAAACAGAAAATGTTCACCAAGTAGATACAGCTTGTACAAGGGCACATAGGAATGCAATTTGCTAGGCAGAGACACACTGTAATAGAACATAGGAATTTAGTTGCTAGGTAAAGGCCATAAAGATAGATGTAAATTATGTGAGCTCAGCAAAGCAGAAACTAAGGTATTGTCGAAACCCATAAAGCAGACCCCAAACTAGCCAAGACCAGGCTCCTGGTTTTGGCCAGGACAAACTGACCTGGGAGACAGCCAAACCTCCACTGTGCTTGCCCAGAAGAAGAGGTCAAGCAGCGAACACTGAGGAAGATGATGTTCAGACCCTCACCCACGACCACCGGGAGACGTGGCACCACCAAAGATTATGGGCAGGGAAAGGGCGGGCAGGGAGGTGTGGGCTTGTGGGACCAATGTGTATAAAAAACCTATACCCTGCCTCTCCAGGTATGCATAGCTTTGGTGGAAAAATCTCCCGTGCATTCCAGCTGGAATAAAACATGCCTGCTTTACAATTTTTAATTGTAAAGTCCTTATTCCACAAATCACTATGAAATTCCATAGTTTTGCAATTTCAGTTCTTTCACTAAAAAGCTAGGGAAAGGTCTCTGAAGCTTTCAGTGACATGCTTCTTGCCATAAAGTGGAGTAAAATATGTGCATGTTTTATTGCAGTGCTTGAAACTTCACAGCCTGACAAAAAAAGGTGGATAATTTATTACTGAGGAGATTCAGCTTAGAAACAGTGTGGTAGTGCAGTGTACCTACTTTGTGTGTGCTTTTGCAATAAAATGTAAAATTACTCCTGTGGTATTTTGTCCTTTGCTACTCTTTACTACTGCTTTTTCCCAGGTCATATCTTCAGCTTTAATTTATAACCACAGCAAAAATAATAAAACCAGTATCTTGTATTAGGTAACATTCATGGTGTTCTGGTAATACATAGAATTCTTACAGCATGCTAGATATTACCCTGAATGTCTGGGGCATGTGTATATATGTGATTGCACAGAACACATCAAATGATTGAAAGACAACTATCATGTCGAGGTTTCTGTTTCTGCCTAATAAATCCTTTTATTCTTCTAAATTTTTTGTTCCTTTTATTTTTTTTTTTTAATTTCTATTTCCTCGCAGCATGACTTTTTCTCTCTTGGATGTTCTATTTTGCTATTATCACTTTGCCAGACAAGTCAATGTAAGTAAGACAGATATGACTCTTCCACAACCAAAACCCTGAGTGCAGGTCTTAAAATGACTCAGCCATTTCAAATTGCATCAGGCTGAAGCTTGATAAATGAGCTGTTAGCATAAAGTACTTAAGAAAAAAACATAAAAGAAAACAAAAACCCCACAACAAAAGAACAAAATCAAAATATCTAAAATAAATAGGCTGTATAAAAACATGAAAGAACAAACATCTAATTAGAGAGCTTCAATTTACTCATACTTTTGACAAGCTATAGTATTTCAGACAGTGGTTTTTAAGCACCCTATTTTTTTAAGTACACATTGCTATAATTATTAACAAAAATATATGTGAAATTTATAAATCTTTAAAATTCTGAAAAGCTTTTAGTCATGTTTGCTTGCATGACAATTGTGTTTTGTTTCTTCTAGTTTTCCATCCATTTGATTCTTTTAACAGTGAAATTTATAACTTGAAAGGCAATGACAGATTAAAAATTCACTCTTCCACTTAACAAAGTTCAGAAAGGGCTATTGAATTCCTTAGGAGCCTCATAAATTCAAATTCTTTTTCATGAACTCTGTGAATAATGGTCTGAATTCTTTTAAACTCACTGTGTATTAAACGAACATGAATTGCAACAACTTTGAATTATTTCAGTGTTGCTGTTATGATGATTACCTTGCTAGGTATATAGTATTTATAAAATGCTTATTTTCAGGATCATCAGAAGCTGCCTATGTCTGATGCCTTAGAGATCCAAAATCTGTATATTCTACCAATAAATTCATTGCATATGACCTAATCAGTTTCCAACAATTTGTGCAAGTTTAAACTTTTTTTTCTGTTTCAGTGTAGAGCAGCAGATTTCTTTTGCCACCTGTAATTTTATAATATCCCCTTAAGCAGCTGCTAGTATTTCCTAGAGGTCTATTGAATTATGCTGTGCCTTGGACAGCTGGGAAATACTTTACAGAAGAAAGATCATAAGCTTCTTGAAATTCTAAATATGGCCTTTAAAATAGAAACTTTAAGCAGAATAATGGAAAGGTACTAATTGCTAATATATAGGAGGTAATAATTTCTTAAACAATATGGAAGATTACATTGAAATTTCAAATGAAAAAAATCCAACTTACTACAAAATATTTATTTATGTATTTGCTTATTCATTCATTTTTGTTACATAGAAGTGATTTCCTACATAGAACTTTTAATGGTAAATTTTACCTATGCCAAGACTCTTCATAGTGTCCTCTTTATACTCAGCTTTCTTGACCTCCCCTAAGATCTTTCTTTTTGCCTCCCTAAGAAGTTTCCTATTTTCCTTAAGTTTTCAACTTTGTTGTTAGCTCTATTAAGCTGAAAAAATATTTCAAATCCCTTCCCTCAAATAGCCAATACATCCCTACAACATAACATTACATAATTTTTTTTTAGTATATATGGATTTCAAAGAAAACCATTCACAAAAAAAAAAGTAGAACTCATAATTATCTATTGTGCCAGATGTATGAGTTTTTTCTAAATCAGGGTAAGCTCCAAGAAGCCTCTTCTTTTTTGGGAAGAATGGAAACAAATTCATGACTAAGCTCAAGTAAGTTAGTTATAAGTGTGGCTAAAGTATGTCTGTGGAATTTAATTTGTTCACATTGCTCTTCATCTTATTTTTTCTTACCAAAATGATTGAAGGATTCATAAGCTAACCTGCTCAAGGTAAATTATACATAAAGAATTACCTTCAAAGCATAAAAAGGTGGGGCCATTAATTTTCTAAGAGGCACTTCAAAATTAAAAGGTCACAGCATGGTATAAAAAGATTTTGGCTCCATTTTCTTTTTGATGTCCAAATTTTAACCATTTTTATGTGTTCTGTGACAATACTAAACTTTGACCTCATTTTATTAATGTAATTAATGTGAATATAAGACATTTAAAGTGATCGTTAAAGGTAGTAGGGATTTGAGATATCCTTAAAGATACAAAAGGCATTAATTATATCCCTTTATTCTTCACGGTTATTTCGATATATATTTACTTAGAAAATACTCCTTAAATACTAAGAGACATTGCAATAAAAACCAGGGTCCCAAACAGAGTTTATAGTATGAGCTACCAGTGTGATAAATTGATTGCCATATCCAGATCTCTGGGCCCATACACGTGCACTAACTGATGTTCCAGTATGGGCTGATTTGCAGGATCAGAGCTGTATCCACAGTTCATAAAAGAAGCATGGTGGAAAGTATATAGTGACAAGAAAATAATTGAGTCATATAGATTCACAATCGTAGGTTTGATTGTTAATTTTCCTTTATGCTGACTTTCAAGAACATTTTGTTATCATCTCAGAGGAAGAACTGATAAGTTCACGGTAAAAAAGTGTTTGCTTATAGTTCTCTGAGCAACTTGATGGCACGCATACTTTTTTTACCAGCCATGGACCAGTTCTGTCCATGGAAGAAAATATGTGCTGCCCATATTCGAAGGACTGAATAACATGTGAAATCAAACTTCAAAATGCAGAACTTGAAGGAAGACAGGTAGCAGACAGTGTAGATTGGGCAAAAGTCTGTCCTTTGAGGCATTCAGAATAACTGAAAGCCATGATAGAAGTGTTGTTATTAACAAACAATAGCAATATATAGTAATATTCTTTTTATTATTGAATTAAAAATTTATATCCCAGGTGTATCCAAGAACTTTTTGCAAAAGTTTATTTCATGGTATTAAAAAAATAACAAACAAAATTAATTTGATCTTCAGCCTTACCTAAATCAAATGTGGTTAAAACTAACGCCTTTTGTATAACAAAAAACAAACTTAGAAAATTATAAATAGGGTCAGTGATATCTAAAGGTGATATTCAGTCATGCTAATGATAAAGCCCAGTAGATTAATAATCCTTATGTTAAAAATACCATATCAATAATTGACACTAAATGAAAAAAAAAATGAACTTTGGACAATTTAAAATCCACAAACTTTACAGGAATCTTGGTATAGAGATAATTTCCATGAATGTAAATGTTTGTTACTGTCTACATGCAATTATGTAGACCTGTGTACTGCATTAGAAGTATTTGTCCATTTATCTAGTACAATTATCTCTTCCATTAC
Organism: Promerops cafer; assembly: GCA_013398275.1. Taxonomy (NCBI): domain Eukaryota; kingdom Metazoa; phylum Chordata; class Aves; order Passeriformes; family Nectariniidae; genus Promerops; species Promerops cafer. The sequence goes on along the minus strand of VZSE01014922.1, from coordinate 497,946 downwards.
TCAACACTTTTATTTTATATTCTTCCCTTGATATTATTCTATAAGAACAAAAACTTTGCTGTTATGTAAGTGTTGCTTCCCTTGAATTACATATTTCTTTTTTTTCACAGAGGACACAATTTGTGTGTTTGTGTGTGCATACATTGATGACATATGACATATACATCGATGTGCATATGAAACAAGGATTTGTCATACATGGTCTCTGACATCTCTGTCCAACTGTTTATAATAATCTCTTTTCAGACATTTAGGGCTGGTCCTCGGGGAAATATGACTTGATGCTTTAGTGCAAAATGCCCATCAAGAGATGCTGCCAAGATTCATCTTTTTTCCCCCAACATTTTACTTATGAATCTGCATGTAGAAAGTCTGAGAGCAATGTCTTCCATCATATAAAACGCAAATTTCTCCTTTTGATATTCTAATTAAGTCCTCTATTCATTTTACTGTGATATGCAGATACTGTACCTGATTTCTGACAGCACCCTGATTAAACATGGTCCGTCAGCAATGTCTTTCTAAGTAACTACTGCAGTCATTCATATATGCTTCATTAACTTTAGTATGTGAGTATTTGAAATTTCAGAATGAAAAGAAACCAGGCTAATCATTTAGGTATAATGCATTTTGCCTTAGCTCTTCTCTGTGCATGGTTTAATGACTAAATCAAAGGAAATGGAAGCAGAAATAGCAGTCTTCTGGGTCACTTCCTATTATCTCTTCTGTAATCTTCTTGAGAAAACCATTTCTTATATGTGAGTACATTTTTAAGGTCAGGTGATGAGAAAGATGTGGCCTCAGAAATAGGAACATAAGTTTTAAAACCAATACCTAAATAAGAGGGAAAATGAAGATAATAATTAAGAAAAATAATCAACAAGACTTCGGAATAAACACAAGTAAACTGAGTATGAACAAATAAAAACAGAAGCTAATGAAGTGAAATAATGTAAAAATGGGAGATAAAATCTACAAGAAACCATAGCTGGAATGTTAAATTTATTTTAAAATACAGAAGAAATAAGAAAAACTTTAGGTCTGATAATATATGGTGTCCAGACATATGACAATTGATAAAGAAGAACTAGATAATAGTAATAAATAAATAAAAAAGGGAAATAGTAAAAAATAGAAAAGTAATTAATAGAATAACAAAGAAATTGTCATTATTTAGTATGATTCCATGTACAAATGAGGCAGACTGATACATTCATATGACATGTGTCTTTTAATTGGTAAATAAATAATAAGAAAGTATAATAAAGCAACAATTCAATACTGTTTGAAAGAAACATACAATATTCAGTTATGAATTTTCAGGGGAAATAATATGCTTATTATAATTTTCAAAGTAAAAAAAAAGATTGTCAGTGATTTCTCTGTCTTTTACAAAAGTAGACACAAATTGCAGGTGTTTAGTCTTGCCCTTAATAGTTGATTTTTTTCTGTAGAAAAGTGTATGCTTTTAAGAAATGTTACTGGGGTTTTTTGTTTGGCTTTTAACCAAAAATATTCCAAAGTATATTCTCTTCATACCAGACCAGATAATAGAAAAATATCTAACACCTCACTGCCTTTTAAAACGTAAACTCTGTCAATTTAGCCACTCACTGCAATATCATAGAATTTCTGAATCACTGAGGCTGAAAGGGATCTCAAGAGGTCTGTAGTCCAGCCTCCTGCTCCAGCAGGCTCAGCTGTAAGAGCGGACCAGGGTGCTCAGGCAAATCCTGACAACGTTCAGCAAAAGATACACAGCTTCACTAGGCAGCCTCTCTCAAAGCTTCATGGTCTTTGTGGAGTTGTTGTTTTTCCTTGTAATTCAGACTGCTTCCATTTCAACTTACGACCACTGTCATTCATTCTCCTGTTCCTGCTTCTCAGTAAATAACCTGGCTCTGTCTTCACACCAACTTCTTCATAGGTACTGGCAGGGCTGCACTAGGCACCCCAAACACATCCCTCCAGCCTGAACGAGCCCAGATCCCCCAGCTGTTACCCTGAGGGTGGCCTCATACAGACTCTAACCCATCAGGGTTTATACAATTCTTTCTTTTTACTGGAAGTAAAAACTGGATGCAGTTTCCTTTATGTGGTCTATCTGAGATTAATAATCTGAGTAGGTTTTCTGGCCTGAGAACAACTATTTCCACAAAATTCTCTGCATGGCATGGCTTCCAGTACAAAAGCAGATGTAATAAATATTTGCTATGAACTTAATATAATTTAAATCCATGTAAAATACAGCATTCTGTAATTGATACAATACTCTAAAGACAAAAACCTTAGAGACAGCTTATGTTTCAAGAAAGCCCTGTGCAGAAAAAAACCAACATTGCCTAGGGAAGAGCACGTCTTATCTCTATTCAATAACAAATTTTGTGTTTACCTGAAAGACAGAAGCTCAGAGTTACAGAACATTAGGTATTTTATGCTTTTTTATACACTGAATTTTATACCTGGGTCAGGGTCATTTACTTATAATAAGGAACCCTGTAGAAAGGAAAAAGGGTAATATGACTATTTTGAACTGATAATGACATTTCAATTCTCCCTATTCTTAAGAATAACATTTGAAAGAAAGCTAGAAATGTCAAAAAAAAATTGCCTGGTGTATACCTGCAATATTATAAATTACCTTAGGATGCCTATTTAGACATTTTTACTGTTTTGCTATCCCCAGATGTTAAAGTCTTTATTTATGTCATTTTTATTTTAGTTTAATTCCTTATTTTGCAAGAAGAAATTAACAGAAACTGCATAAAGTGGAAGAATCTGAAAATTAAGAAAGTAGAAAGAGCTCTTACTTGGAGACTGGCCAATTTTCCACCTTGAAATTTCTCAATAGAAATATGTCATAAGATTATGTGAACAAAGCATTAAGAAACACAGTCACAGTAGGTTTGTGATTTGTGGAGTTTTATGTTTGGGTTTTTTTTAAGCTGGATCAATTCCTTGTTATGATTTAGTGCGTAACAATGTGTGCTGGCACAAATGAGATGATGAACATCAAAGAGAAGGGAGGTCAGCATTGTCACCAACACTTTTTCCTTCTACCAGGTGGGATGCAATGGCAGTTGTGACAGTTAGAGATCACCTGCCTTGGGCCAAATTGGCTGAATTGTCATAGTTCACAGTGTTTAAAGGAGCTCACAGGCTTGAATGGGAACTCTGGCTGACTGAGTAGGACAAAAGGGACATGGACAAGAGTCCGAAATATGGGCTGTAGGTCACTGCTCACACCAACTTCCTGTTTCTCCTGAGTTGGGATAATGGATTTTCTTAATTTCATTGTTTCCATGGAAACTAAAAGAAAATCTATGTTCATGCTTTCTTTAAAAACCTCTCCCTTGCCTTCTTCCTTCAGTTCACATACCTTCAGAAGTCTTTCACCACACTAACTCATCTTTTTAGCTTTCTTCTTTGAAGTAAAATTTTTTGTCTTTTTAGGAAAATGTCTACATTTTCCACCCATGTTTAGCATTTGAGTATACCTATATGTTAATACATATTCCTTATGAGAAATCAATGGGCTTAGATCATGCAGATCTTTTTATATGTTACAACCACCAGCCCTCAGGCTGAGGACTTTCACTACATACTAATGCACTTTTCATCTGGAACTCCCAGCATGGTGGTCATAACGCAGAGTTAATCTAAATTGCTACTTCAGTATGCAGCTGTTGGTAAAAACCTTCTGGACATAACTATAATTTTGACAATTTTCAAGCAATCGATTTACTATTACAGTTATATTGTCTGTAGTCTATTGTTTACAATGTGTTAAAAAAGCAGCCTTTCAGGATATTTTACCCTGCCAATTCATCCATTCATTCTAAAAAGACCCAAATGGAATATAAACTATATCCCCATTAACAAAACGTAGTTTTATGTCATAAAGCTGGAGGATGTACTTGAAGTGTGGATTATTTGAAGTAGATGTTTATATTGCATTAGTAAATTAAAGTTCATTTTGTCCGAGTAGAAGCAGAGGAGAACTGAAAGAGCCAAACACATAAACCAAGGATTTACTGTCTTACATCTGCTTTGTACTATGAGATATACCTTCCTTGGCTACTTTTCTATCACAGAAGTTAAGAGACTGAGGTGATGGACTGCGGATCAGAATCACCTTGATGATTTCACTCCTGATGAATAAGCTCTCCTGAGAGCTCTGAAGAGCACAGCAGACCAGAGTCTTATGGCCAGGGCTAAGGTCACTGTGGGCAAATTTGTCTGTGAGCATCACAGACTGCTCAGGATGTTGTGGCATGCTCAGGTTCTAGCCAGCATGATTCAAAAGTGCTGCAGACCTTGCCTGGATGGCTGCTGTCTAGACAAGGCTGCATGACTCTAATGGGAAGCAGCAGTTAGGACATAGGTGCACAAATATTGCTGCAGTTGATGGTCTTAGGACAAACCTCCAACAGAGAAGTCCAAATTAAAAAAAAAAAAAAAAAAAAAAAAAAAAAAAAAAAAAGAAATCACATACTTCAAATAATCATCCCATAATTGAGATCCAGCCTAAACATTGGTAGGTTGTCTCAGACAAGACTGAAAGGCTTCAGACATGTCTGGGTAAGTGACAGTTGAATATAATTTTGCAAGGTAGTGACTATAGATCACCAAATTTCATCAAAATTATGTGCCTTTTTGGTTGGAAAAGTAGTACTTTTTAAGAATGGGACCTAAATTACCCATTGGATCTAGATCTCAGACAGCTCTTTGGGGACATTAATCATTAAAACCCTCCAAGACAACTTCCAAATGGTCAGACAATACATACACTTTTGATGCAATGTAAGCAAAAGATGTGTATGTGTATCATTGAAAGTTTTATCACTTAATCATGAGGAAAAGTTTTCAGCTGACTAAATTTATTTACTTCATTTTTACTAATTTTTTCATTGAAAAAATGTGGCAGCTGAAAAATGTTAAAAGAATTTTAGTACAAAGAGAAAAAGGAGCAAACACCATGACATACAAATCAGGTTTTATTAGCTACATGTTTAGGAAGAAAAAAAAAAAATAGGAGAGGATATTCCAGGTTTTATTACCATGGGTTCTCACACTCAATCATTCATATGATGTATTTATAGACATCAGAAATGCAAGTGAATATATAAATACCACACATCCATCTTTTAAAGATGTATTTAAGATCACAGAAGATGTTTCTGAAGGTTAATATAAGTTATGTTCATTTGACTATCAGTAATACTTGGTATAGATTAGGTATGTATTTATATAAATATTTAAAGTAAAATATTTCCTCTTGGAAAGATGGCAAGAATTTTTGCTATTAATATATTTACTAAGACAAAATACATAATTTAAATGCTGATTTACTAATGGAAATCTGTGACACCTCATGAGCAATAACAAGTAAAAGGAATTTTTGAATCAAGTACTTTTCAATGATTTATTTGATAGAGGCATCCTGCAAGTGGAAGATGAGCTCTAGATGTTGTTGCCAGAGATTATAGAAATGATAAAGCAAGAGCATTTGAGATAAGGGAAGGGTAGGAAGAAGGCACTAGGGAATGGGAGTGAAAACAGAGCTGATCCGTAGTTCTGAATGTAAGAGATAAAGTATTTTTTTCTGTTTTTCCTGCCTCTGCTTAGTCTTCTTAGAATGCAAAGCTTGAAGTCTTTTAACTTTTTTTGAGCTTCCTTAACCTTGCATGATGCAATGAAACTTCTGAACTACCTTTTTTACCCCCTTTTTATCTTCTTCCTCCATTCTAAAATGAGCATTCACTGGGAATATTGAGGTCTTCGATTTTTGATCTTCAGAATTATATTAATATTGCATTGCTACTGTAATCTTTAGATCACATTTCCAGACCAAAAAGAAAGGAAAAAATCAAGAATCAATACAAAATAGAGAGCATACAGATGGGATGGCTCTGTGGAGGTGCAGCATGCCTTGTCTGAAACTACCATCTACCAGACAAAATAAAACAGGGCAGCACAATTTCTGCAGTCAGTTCCAGGGAGGAAGCTAAAAGACTGGCAACAGCAAATAAGGACATCCATGACACCTGGACGTAATTAAATCACTGGAGATTAATCTAAATTAAAATCATCCAAAGCACTGAAAGTAGATCTAGAGTAAATTTGATAGAGGGAAAATGTTTTTTAAACTAATGATACTTTAATAGAGTAATCTAATCCAGTTAATGCCTAGAGGGTGGTTTCTGAGACAATTATAAAGGAAATCAACAAGAAAACAAAAATTCTAATGAATCATAAGGGACAGAACCAGGAAGGACTTCTCTCATTGCACATTTTGATCCTCAGCATTTTCTGGAGAGCTCATTACTATTTAATGTAAGATAGTTCTGAGCAATCCTGATTGTCCCAAATTCCTTTGCAATCTGACAGTCTTCTTGACTACTTTCCCTGTTAATAAGTCTCTCTTTTTTTCTTTTTTTTTCTTTTTTTTCTTTTTNTAATAAGTCTTTTTTTTTTTTTTTTTTTTTTTTTTTTTTTTTTTTTTTTTTTTTTTTTGGTACAGTTTGGACTTCTTCTTTTTGGGTTTTGCCATTGTTTTTTCTCTTGTCACATTCTAAGACTGTGAATAACTTCTTTCTTTTATTTATATTGCTATGGTTTAGAATCTTACATTTCAAGCACTGATCATGTCTTAATATTGATTGAACCTTGCTGAAATGCATCATGTTCTGATCCTTCAGTCTCTTTATATTCACAACATTTATATCTCTATTTCAAATCTCGAATTTTATTTCCCACTATAGTTGTCATATACTTCAAACCATGAAACAAAGAGCTCCATATGTGAATGCCAACTGTAAGCATTAAAACTATATAATATATCATTATTGCTTTACTGAAACATGGGATTGGTGTTTACTTCATGTCAGCATCACAGTGAATGCTTCCTTTTTGTTGTTATCATTGTGGAATTATTACTGGATGTTTCAGACTTATTAGGTGTATATTTGGCTGTGCTGTTTATTTCTTTCCCTCTTACCCTGTGGTGATCTAGAAGAGAAAGGTTATGCAGAAAGTGTCTGGCTGTTTTGCATCAGGGTTTATAGTGATTGCTGCTCTAAAAAGAAGAAACTCTCACATCCTGGCTCTGGGACACACTGAATATGTAGGAATCCTGTCACAGTCAGCTGTCATTTTTATAGAAGCAATAGAATACATGCAGGAAGCTACTCCCATCTCCAGTTGAGGTTCAGTTCAGAAGCAGGAGTAATGATGCTTTGATATGTTAGTAAAAACCCTTAATTTTGTTGGTTTTTCTCAGAAAAAATCAGGGTTTAAAAAAAAAAAAAATTCTACTTGAGGGGAAAAAATTATTTGCTCTTCAGAGAAAAGGTCTTATTATTTAGTGCATAGTCTTCTGAATTCAATCATCATAGTTATAAATTTTATAGCATAGGAAAGAAAGAGAAAATATTAAAGGAGGATAATCCTTCTTTTCATATTTATTCACTTGTTTCATTTCTTCAGCTCTGTACTGTGTCACTTTTCATGGTACCCAATTCAGATGATTCATTCCAGCTTTTGTATATAATTCTTTTTCTATTTTATTTTACAATAAAATACAAATAGATGTTTAAATAACAGAAGTGCAGTTCAGAAAGTCTTTTGAGATTAAATAAGGCAAGTATGCAGTAAGCAACACATGAAATAAAAATCTAACTTAAAATACAGAATATCAATGTTTTCCTGGAAGAGATATAGAGTATTACTAATAGAAATTCAAACATATTTCAAATTCAAGCTGAACCTGGTGTTTTATATAATAATATATGCTTGAAAATGTTGTCAGATTTCCTAGAATTATAGTAAAATTTGAGTTGAAAGGGATCTTAAAGATCATCTAGTTTCAAATGCCCCTGCCATGGGCAGGGACACTTTTCACTAGACAAGGTTAGTTAACTGCATAATCTGAATCTGCAGAATACACTGTTAAAACTACAATTCCTGGTTTTCTTTGTCAACATTATCAGCTTTTGAAGATCAGGGGAGAAAATTTATGTATGCTCTCGTATTTCAAGGCTAAAAGAAGATGTATCTCTTTAGTAGCTCCTTCCAACTTAAAAATTTTGTGTTTGGGGAGTTATTCTCAAAAGGGAATCCTTGAAATGCGGGTTTGCCTGTAGCAGGTCTGCCTATTTGTGCCTTGTAAAAGACACAAATACAGCAACCCATTAGGCTTTTCATCCATTACAGTATTTGATTATTCAGCATAGCCTTTACTTCAATCCAGATGTGATGAACAGGGATTAAAAAAAGAGGATGTGCACACCTGTATATGTGTGTGTGTGTGTGTGTGATTTAAGATCAGAGGAAGCCCAAAGTAGACTCTTGCTGATAAGCTGAGTGGGGTGAAGTGAATAGACATCTCAGAAGGGGTTATCCACTTTGTAATGCTCAAATTACTAGCCATAGGAAGAGACTATTCTCTGGGATTAATGCTTTTAGCAGAATAGATGAAGCCAAATAACAACCCTGTTATCATATGTAATAATTTTCGTGAACATGAGCCTGCCCATAGCGCTGAGTAATGATTATTTTCATCACATATATTCTCTTGAAACTCTCCTATTTCACTTTCTATATTCAACCCTCTAAAAGATAAGATAGGAGCTGTATTTCCATAGCACTTCTGTGTCTCTAAAAGCAGCATTGTGATAGCTATCTTCTCAGCTTTTGGGTTATGAAATTTTAATTTGCAACATGAAACTGAAGTATTTAGTGTCTAAGCAGTTTTTGAAACAGATTTTTTGCAAATATTAAGATTAGATTTATGCCTTTCATTAAAAGCCTATCATCAAGATTTACAAAATATTATTTCTATAAATGAAGCTATTTACTTCTTTTTAATGACTTTGCTAATAACTGTGCTAATATATTCTGTATACAAGGAACAATTTTAATTTTATTTAACTTTATTAAAAGCATAAAAGACAAAAATATTAAAGGAGATTACAAAAGTTATTAATAGTTTTAGGTGCAATAGACAATCATGAATCATTTTGATGATTGTTCTCTTTGCCTCATGATAAACTGTTGTATCTCTTAGAGGGAAGTGTATCATATGAAAAGAATTTTTTAATGTAGTATTATACTACAGTACAATACTGATGTTCTAAGATACTTAATGGCTCTTAATCCAACACTTACAAGCGTTTTCAACCACTTCATCTTGATTTTAAAATCTTAATTGTTTTACAAATTCTTAAGATGTAAATGAGATATATTGTTTAGCTTTGATATGAGATGTTAGTTGTATTGTATTTAGCAGGAGCAGAACAAGCCAAAAAAGGGTCTAGTTTTCTGTCTTTCTGTTTTACTTTTATTTTTTTCCTCACTAAAAAAAAAAGGAAGCACCAGGTCACTTGAAAATAGAAAATTTAATGTTACAACTAAAAGCAGAATCTATTTTACTAACTTTTCCTGGAAAAAAAAAAAAAAAAAAGAAGCTGACTGTCCTATCATGATTTTTGTTCATATTTCCCAAAAGTTCTCTTTCGCTCTTAGTGGGACTCTCTGATTAAGCAAAACCTTTTAATGTTTAGTGAGACTCTCTAATTAAGCAAAACCATATATGAATGCTCGTTTGTACATCTGAAGATCTTATCAGTCCTGGCAGAATATTCCAGAACAGAAAATTTTCTAAATTACAACTTCCTTGATGTTTTCTAAAATTGTTCTTAAATACCTTTTGTTTTTTTACAATATTTGATACCTGGGAATCATTTTCATTCCAGCTAGAGGAATGTGGATTGCTGAAGGCACTTTTGATACTAAGGAGTAGGTGACGAAGCAGATAACTGATGCCTCAGATTCACATTCTGATTAACACTTTCATAATTTGGTGATTGCAGCTATTCCAAGCCAAATCTATGGTTTGTAATACAGAAAATTTGGATTTTCCGTACTCATACTGAGATTTTTTGAAGGAGTTTGGCGACTTCCTTAAATCTAAAAACAGATGCGAGGAAACAAAATTGTCTTTTTATAATTACTTCTACAGCTTGCAAGTGTAATTTACCTGCATGGAACAGGAAAGTAGGAAGGTTATTTGATTCTCTTATTGACTTCCATATTTCCCAAGGTGGTGGAAAATATCAGGTCTAGAGAAGGGCACTCCTTTCTCATGATCACTCTGTCTATGACAGCAGGGTTTCCAGCTTTTCTCACTCTTATTTTTCAAGGTATAGTCTCATATTTCAATAAGATTTTTCTACATTGTATGGCCTAGGCAACTGAATTTAGCTCAAAATTCATATTTTTTTAGCTATTTTCTTCAATTAGTCTCAAACCTAACTATTAGAGCTTGTGGCTTCTTTGACTCATTGTAGGACTGTGAGTCAGAATACCTCTTTTTATTGGCTGTGCTCTAGAGGGATTTAAATACAATCTGAATAAATTGGGAAGTTCAGCTGATCATCAGTGATTATTTCTAAGAAATAGTTTTTTTCCTTTAAACCAAACAATCATTAATTGTTTGCGGAATTACAGAATGAAAGTTCTCAGAGCCAAAACCAACCCAAATAATATTTTAAAATTCATGGAGGCTTTAAAAGTCTCCATGGCTTCTGGTGTCTGCCTCCCTTTTCTCCTGCTTTCCTTCTTAAGCATAGTTTGTATGCTTCTTTTGAAATGCACTCCAGGGAAGCTCAATGTTAAAAGTTAATGTCCACGGGCTGAGCCTTCATACTGTTTCAGCAAAGACAACTCTCTAAAATACGTTGCCTATTCAATTCTAAAGTTTCTGCTTAGACAGGCTCTGTTTTTTTCTTTTTGCCCAAAGCAAGACTTAAATCCATTCTGTTCACATCAAATATAATTTGGAAATTTGGAAAGAAAAACCGATTATATGCAGCAAATAAATATACTAAAATTATTTTCCTATTTCCTATATTCTACATTTCTACATTTCCTATATTTATTCACAAGACATAAATAAATAATATATGCATCTATATATGGAACTTACATGGTGCCTTTTTTACTTGATTTCTTTATAGTTAAGCACAAAAGTATATATTCAAAAGAAAAAAAAAGTAGTTACATAAGATCATAGAATAACATGGGTTGGAAGGGACTGTAAAGATGGTCCTTGAGGAAAGGACACCTTTCATTACTCCAGATTACTCAGACACAACATCAATCTCACACAAACTGTTCAATGTCTTCCACTCCAACTGACAAAGATAAGATCTTTTTAACAGGGAGCAGATACACAACTCCCTTCTGACTGGTCCCTATGATTACACTTGTGCTGCCAAATGAAGTCTGAGGAGGCATTTTCCCAGACACAAAGGCCAATGCATCCAGAGAAGTGAACATGTAATTTTATAAGATCTCTCAGCCTTCAAAACCAGCTAGGAATGGTACTGTCCTAAACTGTGACTGAGAAGCATTTGGGGAAGTGCTAGTTTAAACAGTCCCAAAGTTCTAAATGTCAAGGACTATTTTGATCATTCATTAGTAAAGAAAAAAGTAATTGCCATGCTCAGTAATTAAGCATGTCTCTCTTTAATTCATTAATCCAGACATAGTTCAGGGACATAGTGGTGCCACCTGTGTTACCCCAATGGGTGTAACAATTCAAATTATGAGCAGCTGAATCCAGCACAGGCACCACTTACTAAAGTTAGACCACCTTAGCAACGTTGAAGCCTGACTCTTTAGCCTGGATCAGCAGCCTTAGTAACAAACTGCTGCAGCAATTCATCATATAGGCTGTCTTGAGTCTGATTTACAGAGGAAAGCCTCAGCAGGGATGCTGGTACCTGGCACTAGATAAAACAGAGTGAAGGTGAGTTTCCCAAAAGCAAAACTTCAGTGTCTGAAACTATCCTTTCCTATTCCTATTCTCTTCATACTCATAAATGATAGTATGCAGTTCATTAACAGATTTGAGTATTCACCTGAGCTCTCAAAGAGGATGAAGTATTTGATAAATTAGGAAAATTGCAGGGTTTTTCTACTATTCTCTTTTTTTTTTTTTTTTCAGTGTTATATCATAAGCTTTCCAAAGTCAGTGTCTTAAGTCCAGATATACAGAAAGCATTTAGAGGTGACACTTCAGTACTTTATATATTTATATCTCTTGTACAAAGGAGACAGATGTTATTAGCCTGCATATATGAAGACATTAAGGGGGTCATTACAGTGTTATAAGGAATAAAAGAAAAAAAATATGTATTTCATGATTCTTAAGGTCATGCTGGCATTAGTTATATTTATTGAGGAATGTCCCCAGCGGCTGAGGTTGACAGTCAGCAAATGGCCTGAACTGATGCTCACAGAGCATGGGCTGCACCCAGGGCTGGCTACATGCAGTCTAACAGGAATGAACCTTGGAATGGTCTGACTCCTAAGCTGTTCCCAGGAAGCTACTCTCAGAAATGTAAAGCAGTTGAATATTTCTCATGTTACAGCACAAAGGAAGAGAAAGAGTTGTATGTATACACCAGGGTACAACTTTACCTCCTGCTACTACTATTAATCACATAGCAACAGCACATCAGTCTAAACCCAAGTAATTTCTCAAGAATCTGAACATGATAAACAGTAGCATTATGACTAAATGCAGAACTCTTTCACTAACTGAGATATTATACTTTATGCATACACTACAATAAATTGTAATGTCTGTAAACTGAAAAAAATTCTCTGCTTTGTTTGTGAATATACTTTTGGGTGCAAAATAATTAGCTAATATAATTGTCTAATAATAAAATATTAGTCTTTTGCACCTACATTATCTAATATAAACAAAAAATTCTAGAAGGAAACAAATTTTAAAAAGCCTTAAACTCATGCATTTGCTGATATCTGCAAACATTTACTTTGTATCAATATATATCCAGTTTTTAAGATTTCTATGTAAAACATTAGCTCTGTCAAACTGAATTTAAGGATCCTAAAATGTATTTTAAAACATATAATGATATGCTGATAATGATTATTCTGAAATAAAAAAAACCTAAATCTTAAAATGTAAAATAGTCCAGGTTCATAATCTCACGGGTTTTAAACTGTAAGTATTACATTTATGTAGATCTTCAAAAAGAAACTCTGATTCATCCAACTGAGCCAATGTGCTCAGCTAAACATCTTATGTTAATGGACTCATCTTCACAGCCAATACAGAAAAATAAGCTTTTTCTAGAAGTCATTGTAGATTTTCTGCTCTTCCAATGTGCTGAACAGCAATTCACAGGTGAAGTTACCAGTTAGATCCAAACTTCAAGAGAAACACTCCAAAGTTATCTTCCTTTGTTCTGTCAGATGAATCTTACACTGGGGGAAGATGGTCACCAAAGAAGGCCAGCTCCTTCCCACCTCCTGTCTGTAGCCCTATATTCTGCAGTGTGACTCAGTGGAAGTTGATTTTTTTCTTCCCACCTCTCCTGTTTCTCACAGCTCAGTCCAGCTCTATTCTTTACCTGTGATTGCTACTGAAAAACACTAACTGGATACTGACTAGCAGAGCAGTCATTCCTCAGGAACACCATGATAGTTCTGATCAGCATTATCCTAACAACATGGTATCTTGACCATCCGCACCGATGTCAGTTTGGGGGCACTTACGTCCTCTGTGAAAAAAATAGTACTTTGAAAAGTTTATCATGTGAGTTTTGTTCAGCTGTGCATCTCATTCTGCTCACTTCCTACTGACCCCCAGATCTTCTTATACATAACATCTCGAAAATTCTGTAAGAGTGAAATAAACACTAAATATACTGATCTGATTTCTCTTTAGCATTAACAAAGTCTACCAGTTGCACAGTAAATAGCTCTCTTTGGTTATGCATAAATCCCATTTGTTTTTCCACAGAGATTGTAATACCTAAGAATTTAGGAATTTCCAGAAGATAATTACCCTTGGAACCTTGCCAGATCTTAAGTTGAACCCTAAATTTTGAGTTACATTTTTAAGCCAATGATTTTGTAAGTGTGTGGGATATTGGATCTAAAATATTAAGCAAAGGGAAAGAGATTAATTAAAAAAAAAAAAATTCATCCAAGAATATGATAGGAAAAGGAAATAGGTCAAGAATGGCAAAAATTAAGAAGTGAATTTTCAGAATTTAAGAATTGAGATCAGTGGTGAAAAGGAAACCTCACTACTACATTTGCTTTACAAGTTGCTGGTGTCTCAAGCCAAATAATACAATAGTCTGAAGGACTGGTGTAACCCCTCCAGCTTTCCTAACAAACATGAGTCTCGGGCAGTTTAATATTCCTTCAAATCCCCTGAAGTTTGTAGTGTTATTTCCAATATAGGAGCAATATAAGACTATTCATAATTCTCCTTTTCTTCATAATGATGAAAAATAACTGTTCTGATATTTAACACCTTCCCTATCAGCTGAAAATTTTCAAGAAGCAAGCACTCAATTCAAAAACTGGAGCAGACAATAAATCAAACTGTTACTGGAAATCTTGGTGCAGAGCTGGGAAAATGGAAAATGCATCACCTTAGTAGCCCTACAAGGTTAAAGTCAAAGCACATTTGGAATATTTACAGAAGATGTATCTGAGTACACATTTCCAAAGTCAGGTATTATACAGAACATTGCTTTCCAGATCAACAGGTTTCTCCAAAAAGTTTATAACTCAAAATAAGCTACCCTGAACTTTGTACAAAGAGTTCTTCTATATGCATAGTCTTTTTTCAAGAGATATGCCTGAAGAAATTACTCAAAAAAAACAAGTTGCATACAAATTCTTTGAGTAAAATTACAAAATAGCCTGTTAATTGTCCTAGTTATTGCAAATAGACATAAAATTTCTGAATAAGTCACTGTTTTCCCTAATCAGTATAAAGCTAATTGTCAGTGAAAAAAGTTCCAGACTTGTGGTAATAAATGAGTTTTTAAAACTACTAGGAGTTGTAAAGGTAAGTAAAGGCAAATAGGTAAAGTTAGACTTCTTAGAATGCAAAGCTCAGTCCTTTTCACTTTGTCCCAGAGAAGATGCAACAGAAGTAGAAATGCTTTATATCTAAGTAGTGAATCTGATCAGGATTTAATTCTTTCATATTTTACCTAAAAAGGTTTGAAATGCAAAATGAGAGTTCCTAATTTTTCTTCCATAACATAGGGAGAGAGGAACACACAGAATGAACAGAAAATGGATATATGTTTTAATTTCTGAGAATAGATGTTCATGGTATGTCATAATAAGTAACAGAATGTACTGCAACAGAATATTAACAAGGTGAAGAGACTAACCAAATAATTTATTATCAGAAAGGACACTGGCTTCCCAGGATTAGAAAAAAACAAATGAACTAAAAAACATGTAGTGAGGTCTTTTCATTGTGCCTTCTGAATATTCATCTGTCTCTAAACATTTAATATTGGAAACATTGAGGGACTGGACCAGTTTGAAAAACTATGGCAATTTGAATATTTTTAGGCCAGAATACATTTTCTTCAGTATCTGTCAATTTCTGCAGTACTCATACATGTTTCTCCAAATACATTTTCCCAATATTTTTACCCAAGTAGGAATGTTAACTGTACTGTATTTAGAAGACAGATTTCTTTTTCTCAAGAAATATGTAATAGCAGCAAAATCAGGAGAAACAGGTCTGGTGGAAATAGAGCTAAAAGATGCAGTTTCCTTAGCAACAAAAATTCTCAGATATCCTCTAAATTCCAAAACCTTACAAAAACTGGATAAAGCATCTACTGTGTTCACATTCTCCCTTTCCCTGTATTCTGAAGCCTTGCTTTGTAATTATGAGTATTCATATAGACAAGTGAAATACTCTCTGAAATGAAGGACTTCAGCTCCTAACAATTTTCCTTACTTATATTTTTGAGGTGGCTTATAAAAGTGTACAGATTGACTATTTTTAAACAATGGCTGGGAAAAATGTGAGGAGGAAACTAAAGAAGATGTCATTTTATATACACACACATTCACACATATATTTAATACATATAAATATATACATACATTATATCTATATATATATTAAATACAGCAAAAAAACCCCACACAAACAAATAAACAAACTAAAAAAAAACAACAAAACCAAACCAAACTCAAAGAAATTAAAAGAGAAATGAAGACAGTGGATGATATAGGGGATGGAGGCAGTAAGGGGCTACTTCATAGCAACCTTTGTGGGAAAGGACTAAATGTACCTTGCAAGAAACAATACACAGAAACGAGAGAATGAGCACAGAGAAAAATAGGAAATAACAATACGAATAACTCACAGGTAAAGGAAGTAGGATTTTAAAAATATAGAAGGCAAATGTGTTTAATATAAAGATTGATAAAAAAATTCAAGTATTGCTTTTCTATTGTGGTTTCCTGTATGTGTCCTGCAGAGTTTGGCCACAAGCCCATGCTGAACTACAGGCATCATATGAGCTTTGAGGGAAGACAAGATGCATCCCTACAAGTTTTCTTCTCGTATTATCCAGTGGTATCCTTACCTCCAGTGCAGTGGACAAGAGATACCATGTAGGACCAGGTTTCTTCCAGAAGGAAGCTCTCTCACATGCAGGCAAACTTTTCCAGGCAGCTGCCTGTGCATAACCAAAAGCATCCCCGTGGATTAGACAATGACCCAGACCTGAGGTCACTGAGCTCAGTCAGTTGACAGTGGGACCAAAATTCCACTTCTTAGGTTAGCTGTCAAAATAGAGGTTTTTTGCTAGTAGTCTTTAGTTTATTTCTAGATTATTCAATTTCAAAATATTGTGTATAATAAATAACAAGTGATCAGATTAAATTTTTCTGACCCAGTTTAAGACACGAAATACCTACTAATATCAGAGATATGATTGATAAAGATGTGGAATTCCTCTTGCTTTCAAACCCTAGAATGTTCAATGTTTTCCTGCTGTGGTCAAAAATTAATTAGGAATACTGAAACAATTGACTTGGATATGAGTTTTATTTTTCTTTCTTGTCATTTATCGAAATCAAAAGGCTTTGGGCAATCAGTTGGATGTTTCTTTCCTTCTTTTTTTTTTTTTTTCCCTCTGAATTCATCTTTGAAATATCATTAGTATTCATCAAAATATTTAATTAGAGACAATTTGTTTTTCTGTATGTGTATTTATCAGTTCAACAATTAGTAACCCTATGTCACTTTTTCCCTTTAGTCACTGCATGTGATCTAAGTCATGACGATTCATGCTGAGGAATGAAAACCAAATTGGCATTTTTTCTAGGAATTCTAATTCTGCCCATTACCCAGATAATCCTCTTTTTATTTCCAGGATGATTTTTTTAGTTTATGTACAGGGTGTAGATTATTCAGACCGAAGCAAATTTTTAGGTGGAAATTCTATTGTTTATTGTCTTCTGCCTCCTCTCCCCTTTCCCTTGTTGACACCATATTTTGCTGAAATATATCTTCAGTATGCAGTTAGAATTCCATTACATTGTTATTGCACAGTTAAAAAGAAATATTTTCCTAACTTACTCATTTGAGCATATCAACTTGGAAAATTTTTAGGATATTCAATCAAGATTCCTTAAAATCAAACAAAATTCAGTTCTTTGTACTCACCACTAAGTTGATGACTCTTGATGTTGCAAGGGACAAAGGATGTTGTTTGCACCTAAAACAATTTAGATGAAATCTGCACTGCTGCAATCTCTGTGACTATTGTAGGAAATGGTTTAACTGCTTCTGTCATTTTTTCAGTGACACTATGAAGTGCGGTTCAGAGCTGTTTATCCTGTTCTGTACAAACTAAAAAACAGCCTCTGAACCAGGAGACATTGGTTTAATCCTTGACAACATGGTATATTTCTTACATTATTTTAGGTGGGTTATTTAAGGTCAGCTCAACAAGATTTCAGGTTATAATTTAGATTTCAGAGACCAAATTTCTATTACTTTCGATGAGAAACCAAGAATCTATAGGGAACTTTTCAACAACATACTTCACTGTTGAAAAGATTTGTTTTATCACCAGTTAATTGAATTTTTATCATGGACTTTTTTCCAAGCCCAAGACGGAGTTTCTAGTCACAGGAAAAACTGGAGGCAAAACTAGACCAATTTTTAATCATAACAGTTTCTCATGTATTTGAGCAAAATATATTCCTCCTGTATTGATCTCTTGCCATATGAATACTCAGCAGTATCAAAATCTGAAAAAGTTTTCTGAAACTATATTCGTCATTTCCAGATAACACAAGGAATCAGCATATTTATTTTCCCTCATTTTGCCTCTTCTGTTTATTTGGACTAAGCACTTGAGGAGCTTAAAATGGGGCCTTTCCCTACTTGGTGCTTTGACTTATTCTCGTAGAAACAATTGTCTTTTCTACCACTTGATGTTTCCCTTTGATATGTCCCAGCTTTGTTCACTTCAAAGAAAAAGACATTATAAGCTATATGCTATGTGATGAAACTGTGTGGCTTTATGAAACAAAGACATGAGCTGATAAATTCATCAGATGCTTTCTCCAAGTCAGAGGAATCATATATTTGTCTTGTTATTTCTAGTAGGAAGAATTCTCCCGTATCATTTTGTAAGACCTTGACAAGCTTTTAAATCCAAGCAAATCTACTGAGAAAAACTCCTGCAGGAGAAAAAAATGATGTTTTGCTGCAGTTTTTGCATGAGTTTTACTTTACTACAGGTAAGCATTCCTGTGCCTAGACAGCAGTTTCTTTTATCCCACACCAGGTAAATAGAAAATTAAATTAAAAATCATTAGCCTTAAAAATGTATATGGTTTGCGTTAAGTTTTTACCAATAATATTGGAATGGGTAAAGCCTGTGGTCATTAATGACTCCTTTTAGACTTAATTGCTTCACTGTTCCTCTCTGGCTTTTGATTTCAATAGACCTTCTGACCTAAACTACTGTTCAGTGTGAGGAAAACAAATTACATTCACAGAGAACTTTAAATATTTTCATCATTACTTTTATTATTGTCCTTTTCACGTTTAGCCAATAAAATAAATGTAAAAAGCCCCTGAAACATACCTATCCCTATAGTAGCATACAATAAATACACTGTGTGCTGTGCATAACTGAAATTTGTGTCATGGGTGACATCTTTGATACTATCAATAGAGAATTTTCTAAGCGAAGTCTCATTGTCTATGCTGGTTTTGGCCTGGATAGAGTCAATGTTCTTCATAGTACCTTGCATTGCACTGTGTTTTGGATTTGTGATGGAAACAGACTTTATAATATCAAAATGGTTTTGTTATTTCTGAGCAGTGCTTGCAAAGTGTCAAGACCTTTTCTGCCTCTCATCCTGCCCCAGCGAGGAGTGTGGGGATGCACAGTGAGGACAGCCAACACCGGTGATATTCCATACTATACCGTGTCAGCTTATGAATTCCTTGTTTTATTTTGCTTGAGTGCACAGATTTTCCTTTACTTATTAAACTAGCTCAATCCATAAGTTTTCTCACTTCTTCCCTCCCAATTCTCTTCCCCATCCCACCAATGGGAGTGAAGGAGTGGCTGTGTGGATCTGAGTTGATGGCTGGGGTTAAACCATGATATTGTCTGAATTGCCTAAACTTGAACTCACAGACTCACACAATGGCTGACATTGGAAGTGAACTATAGAAGTGATCCTGTCCAACCCCTTGCTGAAGTGGGGCCATCAAGAGCCAGTCACACAGGACCCTCCCAGACTGCTTTTGGTGTTTCCTTCTCCAAGGAGGAAATATCACAACCCCTCCAAGCAATCTGTGCCAATGTTTTTCACTCTCACAGTAAAGAAGTGTTTCCTGATGTTCAAAGAGAATCTCCTGTGTTTCAGTTTGTGTCCATTGTCTTGTTTTCTGTCACCAAAACCACTGTTAAGAGCATGGGTATGTCTTTGCACACTCTCTTCAGATATTTATAAACATTGTTAAGTACTCCCCTGAGTCTTCTGTACTTGAAGCTGAACAGTCCCAGCTATCTCAGCCCTCCTTATTTGGGAGATATCCAATCCCCTAATTGTCTTTGTTGGACTCTCTTCCATTTGTTCATGTCTCCATTATGGTCCATGAAATTTACTTGTGTTGTTTGAAGGATACATCTAAGACTGATTTTTTCCACATTTCCATAATATTAACTAAAGTTCCCCCTTTAATCATCATCCAAACATTTTTTATGTAGGCACAGATTCTTAAGCATGATTTAGATGCTGCAATGCTATAACACAAACCTTCTTTTCAGATGTCTTTCAAAATCAGATGCAATACTTGCCACTCTCAGGAATTGCAGAAATCTCTGAAACTTCGTAGTAGAAAAGAAGGGAAAGAACTGCTTGCTCTTTTACACTCTCAGTAACCACTTTCTTTACTTACCAAATGAATAAAAAAAATGGAATTAACTGCGGCAATTGGATTTTCCCTTAAATTGGAAAAAATGAAATAAACATTGACAGACTTATAAAGAAACACCAATTTATAAAAGTAAGATTACTTTCTGAGTCTTTGAACTCAAGTGCCTGAATTTTCAGACAACTCCCAAAGTCTCTATATTCTTCTTTGTTTATTCCACTCTCTCTTTGAAACAAGTGAGGAGAAAGAGAAATCTATAAGTAAGAAAGAAGAAAGATAAACTTCAAAAGATTTCCACTTCACAACATCTGAGTTAAAAAAAAAACCTGAGGAAGAATCTGGAGGGGTTTTTTGATGGTGGGTTTTTTTGTATGTTTTGTTGTTGCTTTTCTTGTTGTTGAAATTCTAAAAGACGCACTTCTGTGATGCATGAGGTAAAAGTTATAAGATACATAATGCCAATTAATATAGTTATATATAACTATATATAACTACAGTTATATATATATATAGTTATAGTTATATATATAGTTATATATGTAGTTATATATATAGTAATATATATATAGTTAGTTATATATATATATAACTACAGTTTTTATAACTGTATATATATTTATATGACCATATATTTCCTTTTCCAGATTGAAAGTTTATTTATGACATTTTGAAAGGGTTACATTTCTGACATTTGAAAAAACAAATAGGAGAAATGCTTACATTTTCTTGTCTTTGTCGATGAAGTATATAGTATTTCTATTTAGAAATTATGTTTACTAAAGTCTAAAATCTGTAAAACTTCATGTACAACATCTAACTTTTTATAATATTGTTAAAATAGAATGCAATTTATGACAGACATCTTCCAGTTGGTTTTACAGTCTGGACAAATAAGAACAAAGAAAAAATTTTCCATAGCTTCCCTTTTCTATGGTGTAATGATCATCAAATCTAATATTCTCCCTTAATTTAAAAACATTTTCTTCTACAAATAATACCACGTATTGATCAGCTACTATGCCCCTGAGAAAGTTCTGACACTCAATTAGGGAGGACAACATATACATCCCTCTACAATATGTAAATTGTTAACGGTTATTCTAGAGTAAATACTGGAGGCAACAGATTTTATGTTTAATTTCCAGCACTTCTACGTAGTAAATGAAAACACTTTTCTACTCGAAATAGCAGATCAGGTAATTTTCAGAGTTTCATTCTAAAACACATTGTGGCTAACAGTAATATTTCACATAAAAACTTTATGAAATATATTTTTCTGAACTTCTGAAGCATTACAAATCTTTAAGCAAACCTTGGCAATAGACAGTCACATTTTGAACTAAATTGTGCAGGGAATGAGGGAGAGGCAATCCTTGCCTATGGCTTGCGAGACAAGAGTATGTATACTATATAGATATATAGATATTGGTGCTAAAGAGAAAGGGTCAAGTGGTTCTAAAGCCCTCTGAGATATTCCCCTTAAATCCCACAAACTGAATGGAGATTCACACTCTAACTTTTTTCTCCTTAAGATTTCCCTGCTGTTTCAATGATGTTCAATGTATTTTGTCACTGTGTAACTGGAAATATGGGTATCTCTACAGAGGAGGAAATAACCTCTCTTAAACAAAGATCTCATTGCCTGGATAAGGAAAGAAAACAATTTATTTCAAATGCATTAATCTCTTGAGAAGGCTGAAATTTTGCTGACAAACCTAAATTTCTCACATATTTAGTAGTCCCCCCGCCCCCCAAAAAAAAGAAAAAAAAAAAGTGTGAGATCCAAAGCTTTCACTATTTGTAAAAGCTTTTTTAAGTAAGAAACTGAAATGAGGAGTTCTTTCATTTTGTTTCTGGTCTAATCTCCACCTTAGTGATAGAATCCATTAAGAGAGAACTATTTTCACTGTCTGCTTAAAAAAGATTGTTTTTCACTGACTCAAGTATTTGGCAAAATAAAATGGGAATAATTTTACTTAATTTTCAAGGAGAAGAAAATAGGACAAACAGGGACTGTCAAGAATTTGTCTAGTTATCTCTTCAGGGAATCCAGGACATCAGAGTATACTTAAGAAGCTCTGAACAGACAGAACAAAGGAACTGGTTTAATTACAAATATCAACCAATTTTTTTTCCCTCACAGGCAATAATTTTTGAACCATCATATTTGTATATAAGGGAACAATGGCAAACAGGCGAGTTCCACCTTTTATTCATAGTTCAGATAGAAATAAGTTCCTTTAATGTGTGAAAAGCTTGAGGAAGTAATTTATTTTCCAGCCAAAGACAGTCCCGCCAATTCTTATGTGATTAGTTACATTAGTTGTTAAAAGATAATATGAAAATCAAGGGAAGCATATTAATTTCCTAAGATAAATGAGGGAATGGAAATATAGCTATGGTATCACTGTCTAGTTTATGAAAACCTACTTGTATTTTGTTTAGGGATTTTCATTTTAGTTGATTGGGGGCTTTTGTGTATGCGAATTTGCTTAAGATACAAGGGTATCTTTGTTGAAGATATAATTACATAAGGCATCTAAAATATAATTTTTTGTCTGGTTCATAGGATCATTTCAAACAAAAATCTTCTGTTTTTCAAAGTTTTGCATATTAAATGAAAGAGTCTACTTGCTAGAATGTTTGCTCTCAAATCAACTATTGATAATGTTCACAATGATATAAAATTTGAGAAACAAACATTTTGATAACTGACTTACTATATTTTTGTTTCTTATTAGCTTAGACTGGTAATTAAAAATATAATAAAAAATAATACCAGGAAATACATTAGCTGTATGCAAAAGAAAATATACACATGAAAAAAGGGTACAAAAACAACATAACTGATTCTTCTCACTTGTCATGACACAAATATTATAACAAAATATAATAACTGTTAGACTATTTTGAATTGCCTAGTAAGAGACATGATTCATTGATCAATTAAAATAAAATAATCACTAAAGAATAAGCTCAGGAAGCTTAAAATATTACTTATTTTGATAGGTAGCCAATATTTTTAAAATGTAGACATGTAGTAAATTATCCTATTCTGGTTACTTTACACACTCAATTCACTTACTCTCTTCCATGGAGATGTTAGACAGTATATTGCTATTTGTTCTTTTTGACATCTATTTATGGACTTATCTCCCATAGTTTAACCAATCTTCAAAATCTACTGATACCATCTCTGTCCACAACCTTCTGCACTGACAAATTACCTGAGCTTTCATTTACTTACAAAGAATTTCTATCTTTCATTCTTTAACTGACCCCAAATTAGCATAAACAAATGCCTTTTTTGATCTCATATTGCAGGATTTAATGAATAACAGTTCTGCACTCACCTACTCACCACCTTGTACTAGTTGACCAAGATGGAATTTTCTTCATTAGAGCACATATGGTGTTACGTTTTGGACTGGTGACCACAACAGTCAGGCACACACCAATGTTTTAGCTATTGCTGGACAGTGCTTACACAGCACCAAGGCCTGCTCTGTTTCTCTTGCTGCCCCATGAGCAAGAAGACTAATAGAGAAAAAGAAGTTGGGAGAGAACACAGCTGGTACAGCTGCTCCCAACTGACCAAAGGAATATTCCATATCATATGTAATGTACTTGGTAATATTGTATATGTGATTTGTTTCTATGTTTTTTTCTTTCTAAATTTCTTTTTTCTTTCTTTCTGTATTTTGTTCCTTTCTAAATTATAAAACAAAAATACTTCAGTGAAGAGCTAAGATGTTTCAGGCATTGCAATAGCCTGCCCAGGGAAGTGGTGAATCATCATCTCTGGAAGTGCTCCACAGGCATGTGGACAAGGCACTTGGGGATATCTCTTAGTGGCAACACAGCAGTGCTGGGCTAGAGGTTGGACTCGATCTAGGAGGTCATTTACAACCCTAATGATTTATGATTCTTTAAACATTATTTCTCAT
The DNA here is from genome assembly GCA_013398275.1 of Promerops cafer. NCBI lineage: Eukaryota > Metazoa > Chordata > Aves > Passeriformes > Nectariniidae > Promerops > Promerops cafer. The sequence goes on along the minus strand of VZSE01014922.1, from coordinate 473,715 downwards.
GTACTAGTCTTCCATCCATTCATTATATATCTATTTAATTATGCATATATATTATTCTGTATTTTTGAATAACATATATCCTGCATTTTTATTAGACATAGTTATTTGTGTCCAAAATTCTTAACGCTCTTAAATAATTAGCAGATTAGAAACAGAAATCCTTTAAATTAGACAAGACTAAAATAGGAACAGATTTCTTCTAATCTTAAAAATCTGATTGTCCCCACCTCCTTACATCACCTCAGTGGTATTTTATCAGCATGCTACTTTGCAAAAATTCAACATTAATAAATACTCTGGTGATTAAAGCCTGAAATAATGGAGTACTTATCATGGTACATCTGAGCATGCTGGGAAGTGTCATTTTGTCCTTTTAAACTGAGCAGACACTCTGACTTAATTTTTATGGTGGCTGCAGGAATTATAACAAGATTGTGAAAACACATGATTTCACAAGTCTTATTCTCCATGAATTGCTAAAAATTAAGATTAAGCCCTTTCACCTTCATCTCATCTAAAAAACTTACAAAAAGCCCCTCCTCAGTTTCCATGAGGTTCTTCTAACACTTTATCCTTTCATCTCTTCACTCCTCTGTTGTAACTGAATATGTGTATATACTTAACAGCAATTATGAAATTAGAGATAACTGTAATGGGAGTGTTTAGAATACTGACAAACCAAGCCTCTTTAAAACTGAACTTTACAAAAATCTTTTGTTAGCAGAGCACTTTGTTTGAATGGTCAATTCCTGCAAAATATTGATCTTTAACACTGTGTGTACAGAACAGTTGGCCTCTAAAATTTAAGTTAACTGTAAGTATAGATTATGGAGTTGATGCTATATATTTAGAATTGGTGACTGTCATTCTTGGTAGTTATTAGCCATTGAAGATAAAATGATCAAGCCTAGGAGCTGGAGAAGTTGGAACTGAAGTGGGAGATCTTTCCTCCTGACACTCTTTACCATATTATTCAGTCTTGATAGGAATTTTGGTAGGATGTACTGCCTCTTTGCTTTTTCTTCTGCTTCATTCTTTTGATTTTGGACTATTTTTGTTACTTGGATGTCTACTAAATACAGGAGACAGACACTTATCTTTTCTTTACTCCTTTGGAACCTATATTGCTCACTTTGGCTATGACTTCACAAAGTCATAATGCTTATTGCTAGCAATCTCATAACACCAGTACTCAGCATTGCTATTTGTTTGGTAAAGTACTTGTTTTTTGCTTCTGTAAACTTGTCCTTTTTTTCAAGGCAATCTAATATCAATTAGATCCTGCATAATTCATTTATGTGTCTCACGGGTCTCTGCCTTGGCTACACTTCACTCTGATCTCTGTTGTTGGTATATTTCAGCAATGCTGACCTTTATGTTTGAAATATACAATTCCCTAGCTGACTGACAGAAAGACAAAGAATAAATTGTAGAATTTAGGAATTTATACAGTTTCCCAGCTAGTATTTGAGACTGAATTACATGCTATTCCAGGGCTATCTTGTTAAGTCAATCTTATTGTGGTCACCTTTCAGCTGCTAAGATAAAACAGCCAGGAAATACATTAGTCTTACTTCATAGACACGAAACATTTTGTCTTCATGTTTTGTTTTTCTGCTCTAAATAGAAGGAAATTTTAGTGGGGTATATTAGTTTTGCTGCCATGGTTGCTTCCCTTCTACTATATCCTTTCCTTGGGAATTGAAAGACACTTAAAGCAAATTGCCTAATGACAATGCTTGGAGTTTCACAATAAATAAAAATCTTTCAAATAGAGTACTGTCAAATCAGGTTTCATCTCAGAAAAAAAATCATGGTAAGGTGAATTTTCCATCCTTTAGCCTGACTCTTTAAATTAGCTTCTTATTAGTGGGATTGTAAACAACTGAAAAGTGTTGAACAATTCAATTATGGATCATGTATCTCTAATGATGTCCGTCTAGAAAGAGTCACAAATTGAACTAAATGAACTGTGGACATCTGTTCCCAGGAAATTTTTTGTGAATGTATGATGCGCTCTCTTTTTCATCATACTCCTTTCTTCTTTCAAAATAATTATCTAAATTTAAAATAAAAGAAGAAAAAAAGCATATTTAAGAAAAAAAATCTTCTGGTGTGTTGAAGACAAACTCTTCTCCAAAGGCTGGTGGAAGAGGAGGAATAAGACATGAAGAATAGGATCAGCTGGTTTCATTTGAATATAAACAACAAAACAAATTCATTAATTTAATTTGATTCATAACCTGCAGTCCACAAATTAGGAGGCTTAGAATTCCTGTGTGTTTCACCACAATCTGCCAAATAGCCGCTCTCTGCTGTAAACTGAAATTATCACTGATGGAACACCAGAACTTTTAGAATTAGAAACCACATAATTATTAAAGATATTCCATTTACACTCAATTTGACCTTTCCAATAATTAATTTACTTTGGGTTTATTGCTACCAGACTTCCTTCTCATTGATTTTGCAGTACCCCTCTTTACGCTGCACTTTGAGACAAGGAATGATTTTATTTATTTATTCAGTTTCTGAAATTAAAAACTTTTTTTTTCCTGATATGATCTCAGTCCCCTCAAAAATTAGTTTCCACCTATAGCAATTTCATATTGGCATATACTGAAAATCCCACAAAACAAATCCTCTTGGATTTTGCAAAATTACCATGACTTTTTTCCCCATTTCCTTACTATTTTTTCAGGAAAAAAATTACTAGCACTTTTCACTAGGTCCTCTTTCATTTCAATGTCTACCTTTTAACTTTACAGATATGTTTTTTCCTATTGATCCAAAGCACATTCAAATCTGAAAACTCCCTTTTGCATTTTTTGCTGCAGCAGAATTGATTAGAAGTCACTCCAGTAGTGTCAAGACTAGAGACCCACTGAACAATTCTTGAGTCTTAAAATATCTACCAGAGGAAGCCAGATAAAACTTGTCAAAATTGAACAGGTTGTTGTCTTCAACACTGATCTGCCATTGCATCAGTGAACTTTATGGTGAAAAAGATCTCTTTGAAACAAAAATCCTGAAAATTGCTGCATAAATTTTCTTGATGATAGTAATAAAAGGCCGAGGTCCTTTTGATAAAAGAAAATTACTCCAAGAAAAAAAAAAAAACAAACATGTGAGAGAGGTAGATCACCACACAGAAAGTTATTTTTAATGCTTTGTTTCAATGCTAATCTTCATCAAAATATTTGTATGTTCATACAGATTATGTGATAAGGTGTCACCTTTCCTGTATTTTCACAGTGTTGAGTCTCTGAAACTCAAAGGGAATATTTAAGACTCCTTTGGAGTATTAAAAATCACATATACACTCAGAAGTCTCTCTAACAAAACTGATAGACAGTAAGGAGGGCCCACAAGAGGAGATAGTTAACTAGCAAAAATGTTTACAACACTTTAAATATTAGAACAACAAAATTTAATTTAACAATCTCTTTAGGACTTGCTTGTTTTAACAACTGATAGAAAATTAATCATCTAATACCCAAATACTGTAAAAGATAATGGCCCCAGTTATGACCTGCTTTAAAACAAGTGCAAAGAAGCATTTCCTGTTGCTGCAAAAAATATTTGTATATAAGCACAGTAGCACCATCACCTGTCCATGGTCCTAATAAACTAGAAAAAGCCCACAGAGCAGTCTCTGATCAGCAGTTCATGATTTTGTCATAGTTTGTTCCCCTCCAAGTATTTCTTCTTCAAATTGCATAGGTCCAGCTTACTCAGTGACTCAATTCATGGAAGCCATTTCACCTTTCTCACCATCTTTAGAATCATTAGTTCTTATTGAAAGACTGTCATCATGATTACTTAAACATTTAAAATGTTTTGTGTCAGATTGTATTCAAGCTTCAGGAATGATGGGGCACTTGGAAAATCTATTATGTCAGGTGCTAAGAGATTTACATGTTTATATAGTTCACTGAGTGAATATCAGAGAAAGGAGCTGGGACAAGATAAAACCCAGGGCTATAAGAGAGAAACAACAGGACAAGGTGTGTTGGTTTTGGCTGGGCTAGAGTTAATTTTCTTCACAGGAGCTTTTATGTGACTATATTTTGGATTTATGCTGGAAATAGTGTTGATAATATAGATAATAAAATATTGTTGAGCACAGAATCAAGGTATTTTCTGCTTCTCATGCCACCCCACCAGTGAGGAGGCTGTGGGTGCACAAGTAGTTGGGAAGGGACACAGCTGGACCAGGTGACTCCAACTGCCTCAAGAGATATTCCCTACCATATGTCATCATGTTCAGCATGCAAAGCTGGAGGAAGAAGAAGGAAGGGGGACACAACTGGAGCCATGACATTTGTCTTCCCAAGTCACAGTTACTCACAATGGAGCCCTGCTCTCCTGGGCATGGCTGAACACCTGCCTTCTTGTGGGAAACTGGGAATTAATTCCTCGTTTCACTTTGTTTTCCCTGTCTTTGCCTCAACCCACTAGTTTCCTTTTCTGATTCCTTTCCCTATCCCACTGGTGTGGGAGTAAGCAAGAAGTTGATTGGGACAGAGTTTCCAGATGGGGTTAAACCATAACACAAGGATATAGCTGAACACTAAGCAAAGTATGAAGGGAAGCAGCAGAGACAGAATGCAAATATTCAGGAGCAGGTCTAGATCTGGACAGTTCAAGTAAAAAGCCTCAGAAGTTGATCCTACATCAAAAAATATAATTCTGGATGTTGTTATAGAGCAACGCCCAGAATCAGGTTTAAAGGCTATCAGGTGCCCTGAGTCCTTGAAAGGACTTCTGCTTTGGCAAAATTGGCTGTGTGTGATAACAGCATCAGTGGCTGTATTGCTGGGGGCACAGCTAAACTCTGTATTCATGGCAACACTAATAACCATCCTTGCACAACAAAGAAAAGACTCCCAGGTCCTTCTTCTAAACATAGAGAAGAAATACGCATTTTTGAAGACAAAATAGGGTGATTCCTTTACTAAGTCTGTGAATGGAGCCAATTTCTATTGCATTACTTTCCTAATCAAACAATAGCCAAGAAAAAGTTAGTTTAATTTTCAAATGTTGATACTCTTTGTAAAGAATTCTAACACAATATTTATGCCAAGAGTTTGCTAAATACAAAATGTTAAATATCTATTTATAAAACCATTACACATGCTACAAACCCTTACAGAAATTTTAAAAAGTACAATTCTTATGACAGATGGGATAACTGTATGAAACAAAAAAGACAATTTTGAGTTAGAAATACAGGATTACACCAAAACAAATTAATTCCTGGCAGAAGGAAGATGACTGAAAAGAAAGCCCTGGAACTGGGAGAGTATCCAAGTGCTTCTGACAAGGCTCACATTTATTCAAAGACTCCATTAACAAAACCTTTTTTATTGTTATTTTCATATAATCTAGAGAAACTTTTTGTGTGCTGTGTGTTTCTATTTTCTGGCAAGTTCTGTTAGTTTATTCTTCATTCATCTACTGATGGGTGACTTGCCAGTATCTTGAATTGATCCTGAAGACATACTGGTCCCATTTGATTCAACATCAAATTCTCAGTCCCAAATCTTAAACTATATTAAGTAATAGTGACATGACAGCTAGAATAATATCGCAGTTTACTCTTACAGTCTGTGCATGGGGAAAGGTTGGCCTCTGTTTTGGAGCTATTCATCAGAGAATTCACCCAAACAGGGGTTCAGTGTCAAGTCAGAGTAATTTCAATTAATGTTCAAAATGCAATTATAGGACCAGCTCTATGGTATATATGTAATAGCAACAAAATGAGGAAACTTTGGGAAGGTTATTCAGACCACGAGCTTAAACAAAGTGATGTGGTTTCATTGCTACAGGTGAATTTCTTCCCCAAGCAGTTGACCTCTGGATAGGTGTGTTTCACTGCATCCAGGGTTTCAGGTTCCCTCAATTTCCAGATCCAAGGGCTGAGTGCAGTATGCTGTTCCTCTCTGGTCTGCACAGATGGGTTTCTTCTCAGCTTGCAAAAGATTGATGTAAATACAGAGCTGGGAAATGGGCAGGATTTCCTCTTGGTTCTTTTGGTTTCTACCCGAACACAGAAACTACTTACACAACGTGCATGCTTAACTCCTGTGGCTGGAGTCAGGTAGTGGGAGAACTTCCCTCTCCCTGTGTTTCCCAGTGTTATTCTATACATTCTACCTACCTTACAGAACTACAGTCAGCAGTGGGACAGAAGAGAGAACAGAAAAAGCAAAAGTGAAAAACTTGCAGGTTGATATAAGAGTTTAATAAGTGAAAGGTAGGGAAAAGCTAATATGAAAGCAATCACTCAGCATGTCCCAGAAGCAAACTGATGCCCAGCTAGTGACTGGGAAACAGACACCTTGGAAAACACCCACTTTTATTTTTTATTGTGAATTACATGATATGGAGTATCCCTTTTTTTAAATTTTTACATACAAGACTCAAGACTGGCATCCAGTAGTCTTCTGATTTCAGAAGTTCTATGTTCAGATACGATTTTTCTTCTCTTCGTTCACTTTCTTCATCTTGGTATAACAAAAATGGGGGAAGCTTTGTATATAGTTAAAATGAAAAGGTGAGAATTCAAAGATTGAAGAACTTAAAGCAGTAAAGAAGTTATAAAGAGAAATATAACAGGCAAGCGAGCAAACAAAGAAAATTAAAAGGACAAGTTTTGCAGGGGTCATAAACATCCTGGATTTTGGAAATTAAAATTAAACTCATGTAGAAGACTTAAATCCTTAAAAATGAAGAAATGCAGAAAACAAAGTATTCAAAAGCTACAGGTCTTAGTTTGTTTTTTTTCTCCCAAAAACTGAACAAATCACAATTTATTCCTATCTATTTCTTCATATATTGTAGAGGAACTGAACAGGTGACTTGTGGAATTTTGGCTCTATCCTTTGAGGACATAAACTATCTCCCCACAAAAAAATGAGTTTATAATAAAATTTTATGGTATTAGGAAAACCAGATGCAACAGATATATCATAACATTCCCCTTTACAAATCATGCATTATAAGTATTGATTTGCTATTACATTTACTTTTAGTAAAAAATACTAGAAATATTAATTCTTATTTTCAAGTTGGACTCTTTACAAGATAATTTTCCTTATATTTAATCAGGTTTTCTGTACTAAGAACACATTGAAATTTTAAGAAAATGAATATAAACAAACTTTATGATATCCCTATATTTCCACTTACATAATATTGAAACTAGAGCAATCACATTTAATAAAACCAAAGTTTGATTTTTATATTTGCTGTAAATCCAAAGTGCCTGGGAATGCACAGCAGTAGTGTCACCTGAGCTCCAGTGAGCATAAAAAAATTTCTAACATTCCTTAATTTCCAGAATTAGATGTAGATTACAGTGACTAGCTGGAAATATAGTCTATAAACATATTTTAAAATAATTTTGCCCTTACTGAACCCCGTGCAACAGTGGTTATTTATTCATTCTGCAAGTGTACACTGCTTAGCACAGTGATAATTTTATGATTCACAACCGTGGTTCCTTAATGTTATCAAAATAAAGTTAAGGACTACAATCATTTTAAGATGATGTGTGGTTGCCCACTGAACTTTAGTATGGATTAATAATAAATGTATGGATTAATGATTTCCTGCCATACTTAATGTAATTTGACATTTTTAGCATTCTAAAATACTGATATGTAGTACTTACATAAACAGTGATACCTGTATACTTCAGTAATATGAAATAATGCTGACAACTTTCTCATCATGTAATTACACTACCTGCATTGTCACCACACGGTCATTCCAATTGGTGCACATTTGAAGTGTAACTAAAAATCTTTGTTTGCGTTTACTAACTGAATCACAACTAAGCCCCACACAAACACTCTCATTTCCATCCAGTGGGATGGGGGTAGAAGAGAAAGGGCAAAAGTGAGAAAAATTATTCATTGAGAAGGCAGTTTAATAGGTAAGCAAAAGCTGCACATTCAAGCAAAGCCATCTCCAGGATATCATGGCTTCACCACATGTAATGGCGACTTGGGAGGACAAACTCCACCACTCCAGAAGCACCCCTGCATACACACACTTTTCTTCTCCTTCCCGCAGCTTCCTATGCTGAGCATAACGACATAAGGCATGGAATATTCCCTGGGTCAGCTGTCCCAGCTGTGTCCTTTCTCAGCTTCTTGTGCACTACATCCTCCTCACTGGTGGGGGTGGGTGAGAAGCAGAAAAAACCTTGCGCTGCTCAGCAAGAACAGGAACATCCCTGAATTATCAAGGGTGTTTTCAGCACAAATCCAAAACACAGCCCCATGTGAGGTACTGAACTTTATCCCAGCCCAATCTAGCACAACTAGAAAGTCTGTAAATTTAATAGGATTGGATTTATTAACAGGTGATGGGTTGGGAGCTGTATGCAGCCCAGCACCCAAGACAGCTGAGCCTGAGCCCCACAGCAGCCCCCAGAGTAAGTGATGAGTGACAGCAGTGGGGAAACTCCCTGATTCAAGGATAAACCCCCCCACCTGCTGACATGACTATTATCTAGAGAAGTTTGTTTCTTGTCCAGTCTCAGAATCAAGGTGCTCTGAAGAGCTTGATAGGCTTTTCTAGCCCTGTGTTTATTCTTTCCTGCTGCTCTTCCATATAGGCATTGTAAGGAACCAAGTTAACTTTTATTTATTTTATTCAATATTACACAGATTTTAGTTACTATGGGGGCCTTACACGTGCTGGGAGCCTAAACATGTGCCACGTGAAGGAGGCAGCTAGAGCACATGAGGGGAGAGGAGACTGCCAAAGCAGAGACCCCATTTGGAAAATGGAGGGAGATTCTGTCTCTGGGGGGACGTTGCCTGACAGCCAGTCTGGGAAGAATCATGATAAATTGAAGCATAGAAGCATACAATGGTTTGGATTAGAAGGAGCCTTAAAGATCATGTAGTTCCAACTGCCTGCCATGGACAGGGACACCAACCTGGTCCTGAGCCTACACAGGTCCATAAGGCCTGATGGGATGCACTCACAAGTCTTGGGGAAGCTAGCTGATATTTTGAGGTCTGTCTCGGTTATTCTTTAAATATCACACAGATTATGGGAGGTTCCAAAGGGCTGAAAGAAAGCACATATCATTCTTGTCTTCAAGAAGGACAAAAAGGAAGCTCTGATCAGTTACATCTAAATCCCTGAATCCATTAAGTAATGCAGCTAATAATCCTAGAAATCATGTCCCAGCCTACCAAGGACAAGAAGGTTACTGGGAGCACTAAGCATGGATTTACAAAGGAGAAATCATGACTGACCCACCTCACAACCTTCTTCAAATGTGTAGTTCAGAGAATGAGAGAAGTGGAGGATATAGCTTATTTTGAATTTTCCAAGGCTTTTGATATTGAGTTTCACAGCATTCTACGAATTAAAATTAAGAATAATCTGATAAATAAACATATAATTAAAAATAGGTGAAAATAGATTAAAAACTGTCTGAAATGCATGCTGACAGGAATCTAACTAGCAGCATGAAGCCAAGCCGTAGACCAGTCACTAATGGTGTACCCCAGGGGCTAATTCTTGGACCACTATTATTTAATTTCTTCAAAATAACCCTCAAAAAATTTGCTGATGATAAAATGTGGGAGTTTGATGGCTGATGATAAAAAAATAGGAGTTTGATGGCTGATGCACCAGACAATTGGCCTGTCATTCAGAGGGGCCTCAACAGAGCAGAGAAAGGGGCCAACAGGAACTTCATGAAATTCAACAAAGGAAGTGAAAAGTCCTGCACCTGTGCAGTAGACTAAGTGCCAAGCAGGAAAAGAGCTTGTCAGGAGTAGGCCTGAACATGAGCCAGACCAGCAGTGTGCCTTTGACACAAAGGTCAGCAGGCTCAGTAAAAGTGTTACTAGCAGGCCAAGGCAGATGATTCTTCCTCTCTACTCAGCACGAGTGAGACATATCTGGAGTGCTGTGCCCAGCGCTGAGCTCCCCAATATAAGCAAGACATGCTCAAGCAAGTGCTGTGAAGGGACAGAAAGGTGACAAAGGGACTGGAGTACCTTACATTGAAGGAAAGGCTGAGCTGGGACTGCTTAGCCTGGAAAAGACTCAGGGGGATTTTATCAGTATGTATAAATAGCTGATGATTGGCAATGAAGAAGAATGAATGAAGAATCTTCTCAGCAGTGCCCAGTGACAGGACAAGAGGCAATTGAAACTGATTGAAACAGAAGAAATTTTATTTAGAGGTAAGGCCCAAATCTGTACTGTGTGGATGGTCAGATCCTGAAACAAGCTGCCTGAAGAAGTTGTGGAGGAAAACCTGACTGGACAAAGACCTGAATTCACTCTGTTCGAACAGGAAAGCTGGATTTCCAGAGGTGCCTCTCAGCTTCAAAGATTCTGTGATTTTATGAAAATTCATAGGAAAGTTTTGAAATTGCTGTTCTTTTGTATTTTATGCACTTCCATTATCTTTCATGAAATTTAGATTGTTCATAGTAGGCCTGCAGTAGCAATTCATTTAACCTGCCAAGACAATGCATTCCAAATTCAGGAACATTAAAAGCTGCACTGCAAAGTAATAAGGGCTTATTCTGCCTGACCTCCCTCAAGATCTCTAACACAGAACCAGATCATAAATATGCACAGCATAGCAGATGTCAAGCCTTATGAATACATATAAATATTCATCAACTTATGGAATTTTTAGCTATCCACTCAGAGTTTTTACGTTTGAATAACACCAAGTTGGGCAGAAGTGTTCATCTGTCCAACAGCAGGAAGGCTCTGCAGAAGAATCTGGTGGCTGAATCTATGGGCCAGGGCCAATTGTATGAGGCTCAACAAGGCAAGGTGCCAGGTCCTGCACTTGGGTTGCAACAATTCCATGCAGTACTACAGGCTAGGGAATGAGTGTCTGGGAAGCTGCCTGGTGGTAAAGGACCTGGGGATGTTGGTCAACAGCAGCTGAACATGAGCCATCAGTGTGCCCAGGTGGCCAAGAGCACCAATGGCATTCTGGCCTTTATTAAAAATAGTGTGGCCAGCAGGACTAGAGAAGCAATTGTCCCTCTGTACTAAGCACTGGTGAGGCTGAATCTTAAATCCTGTGTTCAGCTTTGAGTCCCTCTCTACAAGAAGGACATAGAAGTGCTGGAGTGTGTCCAAAGAAGGGTAAAAAAGGTGCGGAAGGGTCTGGAGCACAAGTCTTATGAGGAGTGTCTGAAGGAACTGGGGTTGTTTAGCCTGGAGAAAAGAAGGCCCAGGGGAGACCCCACAGGATACCCCAACCCTGAAAGTGTTCAAGGTGAGGCTGGATAGAATTCTGAGCAACCTGGTTTAGTGAAATTTGTCCCTGTCCATGGCAGGTGTTGGAACTAGATGATGTTTAATGTCCCTTCCAACCCAGGCCATTCTATGATTCTATTGCTTCTTAAAAGGAGGTTGTAGCCAGGTGGGTGGTGATCCCTTCTCCCACTTTACAAACAATAGGACCAAAGGAAATAGCCTCAAGTTTTGCCAGCGGAGGTTCAGATTAGATATTAGGAAGAATTTCTTCACAGTAAGGGATGTCAAGCATTGGAACAGGGTGCCCAAGGAGGTGGTTGTGCCACCATCCCTGAAGTATTTTAAAAATGTGTAAATGTGGCCCCTAGAGACATCATTTAGTGGATGACTTGACAGTGTGAGGTTAATGGTTGGAATTGGATATTTGTTTTATGTTTGAAAGAGAGGTTTAAAAGTTTTAAGATGCTAGGCTAAGCCAAGAGTCAGCATTCTTAAGATCAATTAAAAATTGCATTAATTACAATGGTGAATACAGAACTGAATCCAAGCAAAACAGAGTCATAGCCCGTATTTATGAAGTAGATAACTTTCTGACTATTTTAGAGTCTGAGAGTTTATCTAACTATTGTAGAAGACCTCAGATTTGTGCCCTGTACTTAAAGGTAGCTGGCTGCATTGGGTATGCATGGCAAGGTTTTGGTAGTGGGGCTGCAATAGGGGTGTTTTCTCTGAGAAAGTGCCGGAAGCTTCTTCTGTGTCTGTTCGAGGCAATGCCATCTGGCATCCATGTACATGATTACTTATTTAATCCAGGGAAAAAAGGTTATTGCACACAAGCAATTACAGCAGACAGGAGAAGAGTGAGAATGTCTGAGACACACGGCTCTGCAGACACCAAGGTCAGTGAGGCAGGACGGGGAGGAGGTGTTCCAGGTGACAGAGCAGAGATTCCTCTGCAGTCTGCATTGAAGGCTGTGGTGAGGCAGCTGTGCCTTTGCAGCCCATGGAGGTCCATGGTGGAGAAGAGATCCACCTGCAGCCCGTGGGGGACCCCACACGAGGGTGGATGCCCAAAGGAGGCTGCAACCTCATGGGCAGCCTGCACTGGAACAGGCTCATGGCAGGTCCTATGAACTCATGGGGAGAAGAGCCCATGCTGGAGCCGGATTGCTGGCAGGACTTGTGATCCTGTGGGGGACCCATGCTGCAGCAGCCTGTTCCTGAAGGACCTCGTGGAAAGGGGTCCATGCTGGAGCAGTTTGTGAAGAACTGCAGCCTGTGGGAAGGAAGTTGCAGAAGATCATGAAGAATCTCCCATGCAAGGGACCCCATGCTGGAGCAGAGAAGGAGTGTGAGGAGTCCTCTCTGTGATGAGGAAGGAGCACCAGAGACAATGTGTAACGAAGTGACAATAACTCCCATTCCCCATTCCCCTGCACTGCTGATGAGGGGGGAGAATTGTGAGTTAGAGTTAAGCCTGAGATATAAAGGAGGGTTGGGGGAAATTTGGTTTTAAGATTTTCTTTTACTTGTCATCCTAGTCTGATTTGATTGGTAATAAATTCATTTAATTTTCCCAAATCAAGTCTGTTTTGGCTATGATGCTAATTGCTGAGTGATCTCTCCCTGTCCTTATCTCATTCCACAAGATTTTTGATGTATTTTTATTACTCTGTCCAGCTGAGGAGAGAGAGAGATAGAATGAAAACTGCATCTGTACACTTGGAAGCCAGGACACACCTCCCAAACTACCTTTTTTTCAGGTTCTAAGGTATATATGAAAAATGTTCTAATCGGCCTGTCCAGAGTCTGATGTCTTGGGAAATTAAGGGCCAATTATTTTCTTTCCTATTCAGGCAGCTAGCTGACAGTGTCTCTGCCTTTGTGCACATTAACAAATTCACATTAAGTATTGCATGAAACATTCGGTAATCCTAATATATTTCATGGTCTGCACAAGCCTTCTGCAGAAACCAACAGGAGACATGATTACACATTCATCAGTAAGAAACTCTCTTTCTTGGTCCTCTGTAAATGTTAAGGGATTTTCTGTCACAGCAGTTCCATTTAATATAACTTGTGCTGTGAGTTCTCAGGCTTCTGGACTGACCCCTCAGCCAATGTGTACTTTGTTAGCTACAGGGTTGTAGTCCAACCCTGTCCAGACACCAGAGAGAGTCTCAGAACACTCAGATATGCATCACTATTGCATCAATATAAATAAATTGCATCTCTCAACTGATTTAGGAACTCTTTTCCAAATATTTCATTTTAGACATTTCCTTACAGTTGTGTGCACAAAGGAAAAAATATCTTTATGAGAAATGCCCCAAAGAAATGGAAGGGGTACTTATCTGTGTAGTGTTGAAAAATCTCTTCCACTTAGAGACAAGAGCTAATATATGAGGCTCTACAGGAAAGAATTTTTACTTAAAGTTAGCCTGCAACCTGAAGTAATCCTCTAATAATAAACTTAGTGCATTCTCAGAATGAGAAAGCTTCTAGATCATAATTACTTTAGGAAATGTCCAGCAGTATTTAATCTCATTCTTCCAAAGGGTTTGGAAATATGCCTATTCTTCAAAAAATAGATATTCTTAGAGAAAAAAAAATTATCTATTTATTCATCCTGAAGCAATGAAATGTCTGAGCACAAAGAAATGTATCATTGCTGCTGTATGACCGGCATGTTAAAAGGATTTTGGAGGGGAATGTGTCAGAGCATATCATATTTTTAAGTGATATATGTCAGCTGCAGAATATATTTAAGGGTTCAGTGGCACCAACAGAACCAAATCTAATCCTGCAGGACACAGAAGGGACACAGATTTTTACCTGTAGGCGACATTATGAAGACAATTTTAGATTATACTTAAAAATGACCCATTTAGCAGAAGACTTTTGCATAAGGAAATTCTCGGTGTGCTTAAACCAAAGAATAACTTAGACATGAGATCTGCTTAATTTGGGATCTGAAAACTATTCCCACCACTGCAAAATTAATAAAGACATTTTCTTTTTCTCTGAAATACTTACTGTGTACTGACACTCACTTGAGTGCCATCAGTACAATAAGTAGAGTTAATGTTCATCTGGCATATATTCCTCTAACAGGCCTCTACCTCACCTTGGAAATGGAGTTCTTATTATATGGTTAGCTACTTTGACATAACCTAGTGGGTCTGATTCTTTTAAGAGGTGCTTGACACAAGACAAAACAACTTCTTGTTCATATTCAGACTGGAATATATGATTACAGACCATTTCTGCAAAATAATTGTCTTCCTGATTTTAATATAAAAAATAAACTCTAAAGAATGATAAATACACTGTGTAACCAGTATTTTCAGATGATTTCCAAATTGCTTAAAATGCACATATGTATTTTGTAGACAAATTTTAAACGTAGAACAAAAATTGAAAATAGAAAAAGTAATACATACATGAAAATGTACTGAGATAATTTTATTTTACCTAGCATTTTCTAACCTTTTATACAGTGTATATGTGTATATAAGACATTTTATTCTATGTTAATAGTGAAAATTTGTGAGTAAACAGAATGTGAATTTCTGGAGGATCTTTAAGAAGTCCAGCGAATAATAAAAGAAATACCCTCAAGAATGTAAATTAGGAAAACCTCTATTTGTTTGTATTGATCATCTGCAGCTCAAGGCCAAAAAACTGTATTTTATTCTGATCATTAGAGTTACATGGTAAGTCTGGTACCCCATGAACCATGCATTTAATAATGCATATTTGACCTCCAAGGATGAAAAAATAAACCTTGCCATCTTTAGACAGAGATTTGCCTATTGGAAATACCATGAAGCAAAGAAAAACAACTCCTTAGTCTCATTTGCAGTTTGAATACTCACTCTTTAAGTTAAAAACCAGCATTTTATGGACATACTAGCAATACCTATAATGACATACAGATTGAATTAAAATTTGATTTAAGATTTTAATTAAGTACCGGCATTTAAAAATATTTGTGTAGATGTTGATCATGTTGTTTTAGCTTTGAACACAGATGTTATGAAACACATACTGGTAAAACATTCTCCTTGTTACTCTGTTATAGAGGTTTTCAGATCAGAACACAATTGTTTTTTCTGCCTTTGTTGAAATTTTCTTGATGCATTCTCTTGTTCTTAGCATCATGGCAGCATGGGAAAAGAAAATATGAGTTTTTCTGAAGTCATACTCTGATATTAAGTTTAAAAATTTTCTGCTCTGTATACGTCTGCGTGTTAATACACTGATTCATTCCTATCCATTATCACTGTCTACACAGCACAATTTCAAGAAACATGAATGCTTTTTATGAAAACAAACTTGTGTTTTAAAGAATGGTACACTTTATGGTATTTATGCACTGGAACAAAAGCTGGTCCACTATCAATGGTTAGTGATATCACATAAGCCCCAACATTTTTTATAACAAATTAACATTTGAGGGAAAATGTTTTACTATGCACTACAAAAATCCTTTAGGCATTTTCAGCAACAGCTCTACTTACAGAATTCATCAAATAAGATTTCACTGCCATGAGACACACCAGTTAGCTCGAATGTAGTGAAATGATGAAGAAGCAAAGTTGTTGAGATATAGGAGCCATTTAAAATCACAGAATTAAAAACAAAACAAAACAAAACAACCAAAAAAACCCCAAACAAACAAAAAAACAAAACAAAACAAACAAAACAAAACCCCAAAAAACTAAACTCATGCATTGGAAGGGATTAATTCAAGCCCCTCAAAAGAACGACCACTTTAAAGGTAGATCCCATTTCCAAGTTAAAACTGCTTGGGGTTCAATTCACTCCCATTTTGAATACCTGCAAGAATAGAGATTTCACAGGCTCTCTGGATGACCTGTTCTAGTGTTTAAATGCACTCACTGTAAGTATATTTTCCTAATATATAATCAAAATCTCTTTTGCTGCACCTTGTCCTACTTATATTTCATTTATTTTCTTCTATTCTCCTCCTGTTGCTGAAAATCACAGTAAAGTCCTTCTTCAGTTTTTCCTTCCAAAAACTGAGGAAACAATTTTTTTATTCTCTTTCTGCACATCACATATTTCAAGCCTCTAATCATCTTTGTAGCCCTCTACTAATCTTGCTTTATTTTCTTTCACGTGTGTTTTCTACTGGGAAATAAAAACTTCATGCAGGACTCTGAATTTACTCTCAGAATTGTCAAAGGCTGGTTTACGTGCTGTCTCTACTATTGTTAATACAGTCTATTAGGCAATGGACTTCCAAGGTGAAAGCTCTCCTTGACAACTCATAATCACCCTGCTGTTCACAGGAAGCCCAGCTCCTTTTCTGCAGAGACAGTTCTCAGCCATTCAGTCCCTAGCTGCATGAGATTATTCATATATTTGCCTTTGCTGGACTTCATACAGCTTCTTTCAGCCCATTTGTGAATCCTGCCCAGGTACTTTGTATCAGTCCTGTCCTCTTCTCACAGGCCTTGTTGTCAACAACAACACTTTCTAAAGGTGCCTCCTTACACACCATACAGACCACTAATGAAAATATTGAATAGTACTGGCCCTGGTCTTCATCTCTGAGGAGCACCACCGTTAATAGTATCCAAGTGGATTTTACACAGCTGACCACAGTCCAGTCAGGCCAGCCCTCCTGCCACTTTTCCATGTTGCAGTACACCTTTCCAATTTGGCTACAAGAATATATGTGAAACATATATTTCTAGTCAGGATAAACAGCTTCCACTCATGTTCACAGAATCAGTTACTACAGAAAGCAGTCAGGTCCTTCAGGTATAATTTGCCCTTGGTAAATCTGTGCTGGCTCTTCCCATCAGTCTTTGGTTTTGTCCAGCAGTCATGAGGAATGCATCTCACTCTAAAGAGAGAGAAGCAACAACTTTTTTTTATTGAGGGAAAATAATATAGCTAAGTAAATTTGATGAAATTTAAGACAGCTTAACAGCAGTTAGCAAGATTCCATAAGTTTGGTAGCAACGTTCACCTTATTAATTACTGCATCAAAGAATGATACAAAGGAAAATCGAGTTAGGTTCGAGCTAGAGAGATTTGCACAGAGACCCTTCCATTGAGTCACAAGGTTGAGAGTGGATCCCCCTGCCTTCTAAACTTATAAAGCACAGATGCAGCAAGGTCCAGTCTTACTCTCAAACTCAGATGATGGTTTATGATGAATGGAATTATCTATACAAGGTTTATAATAATATTGAGTAGCTACATGGATTAGGAATGTTTCATTAATTCAGCATGGTATCAGTCACTCATCAAGGATCTGTCACAACCAAGGGATCTCTGCCTGGCACTAGGAAGAATCTCACAGCCTCAAGTAAGGGATCTCTAACCTTGAGAGACATCTCTTCTCGAGGACAAATATACCTGGTGTGCAGTACAGATGCAATTCAGGAAGAGCTTAAATGAATAAATATGACCATCAGGAAGGCTTTATCCTCATGGCAATATTTATAGAATGAAGGAGGTGGCTATTAGAAAATAGTATAGACAGATAGATGTCTTTATTTTAGCTTTTGTATCTTATTCTGTACTTTAGTTATCTTGCATTTTTGGCCTTTGAAACCAACTTTCAAAATCTTTTTCTGAGGCATCTTCACTTCCTTATATGTGAGCCAGGATCTCTCCAGCTCACAGATTTATTCCAGGGCATGAGTCCTTTTGCACATTATTCAATCCAATCCAAACTATGGCTATGGATCAGGTATATCCATCACAAGCCTCTGGTGACTCTATTTTAAAGTCTTTCTCAATAGGTTAAGAAGCCTGTTAGCAAATGCAATATTTCTCTGCCCATCAGGTGTATCCTATCTCTCCCCAGTAATCCTAATTCTTCAGAGGGAGAGCTATAGTCAGAAAAGCCAAAGCGTGGTTTGAAATATTGTGTAACCAACCAGGCACTGACTCACTGGATCCATCAGCTCATATGTAAGCCCTTCCCTTTGATGGAATTGAGATGTTCCTTGAGCTGCCATGTTGCATGCTTTACAGCCTATAAACTCCCTTTGAGAGTATCACTGATGTCAATGTAGATGAGCAATAACACATAAGATGGAATCCAGATGAACCTCAGCAATTTCTCTTCATCGTCCCAGACTGAGCTCCTGACAAGCCATAAACTTCACAATACAGAAAATCTTTTTGAGAGATAAATGCTGATCCCTGCAAAACGATGTCTCCTGCTACTATCATTTGCTACTTCCATTTGGTGCCAGTACAAGCTGGTCCAAATGTCTTCTCTGAAACTTCTCCTTCCCTATAAAACATCATAGCCCTATACCTGTTTTAAAAGTGCACATCAAGAAGTGAAGAGAGAAATATCTTTCTTTTTGCCAGAAATCACAACATTCTATGACACCCATTTTAGGAGAGTGAATCCTCCACTTGTTTAGTGCAGCCATAAGATGTCCATCCTTCTGTAGGGTGTGACACATCCTCACTGGGAGGAGCACTAGGCACAGCCCATAACCTGAGACCGGGGCAGTTGCTGCAGCCAGGCCAGGGACTGTCTACTGTGACACAGGACTGCTGCCACGTGTCTTGGTTGGAAAGACAGGTGTCTGCTAGGGATGGCAGGAGCCTCTCCTGGAATGGAGGATATAAACCACCCCCACCTCTGAATTATTATATTTTTTTTTAAATTAAGGGGCTCTCAGGCAAAAATATGAGGATAGGGATAACAGTTCTTTACCGGTATGGGTAACAAGGCAAACAAAACAACAATAACTATGCCATTAACAACAAACAGAGCCAGGGACCCAGTGAAAACCCTCTTGGCCGCCGGCACTCTCCCTTTTGGTGCAGTTACCGTCACAGCCGGCAGCAATGAGCAAAAATCCGGGGTGGTGGACGAGATGCACCAGAAGTTCCACAGTGGTGGCTGGAACTGCGGGATGGTGCCGGCTACAGCGCGGGGGAGCCCAGAGCAGTGCTGCAGGAGCAACGGGAGGGCGGGACAGCGGCGGCCGGGCTCTGAGCAGGGCAGGGAGAGGCGAAGTTCAGGGTTCCCAGGCACGCGAGCAGATGGTGATGGGTCCCTCAGGGCTGAGCTCCAGCGGTGCTGGTGAATTGGCTCTGCAGTAAGTGACAGCCGGGCCGTCTTCTGATGCCAAAGAGTGAGAGAGAGACCAGCTGCCCCCAACCTCATCTTTACCTGCCCCCCATTCTCACAGTATCTCTGTCCCTCAGAGAGAAACTCCCTGAGAAAAAAAAAAAATAAGTACAGCCAGATGCTCCATTCCTCTCTCAACTTCAGCCACAGTCTTTTGTCTTTCTTAAGTACCCATAAATATCTGTAAGTATCCAGTAGTTAGTTTCCTAGCAACTTATGGGGATAAAAAAAAGTCTGTAATGAAAAGAAAAAAGAAAGAAACCCAACCCCAACATATAGTCACGACTCTATCAGTCTCCTTGAGCTTCAGGTACCACCACCACTCTGTTCCCTTTCTCACAAGCCATTAAGGGCTTAGTCTCTCTTTGGTAGCCCTGTTTGCTGAACTCAGTATATCTGACTAATTCAAGAACTACTTTAAAATTTGATGTTGGATGCTTCATTTTTGGCCTTCATATGTGCTTGTGATGGGTTGACTTTGGCTGGCTGCCAGTTGCTCACTAAGCTGCAGTCAGTCCCCCTCCACCAAAAGGACAGAGGGAAAATATATGACAAAAGGCTTGTGGCTAGAAACAAGGACAGAGAGATTATTTCCAAGTACTACCACAGGCTACACAATCTCAGCTTGGGAAAACTTATTTAATTTATTGACATTTACTTGTAAGAAAGTAAGAAAGTGAGAAATAATAATAAAAAAAATACTAAAAGAATTTCCCATCAACTCTCCCTTTGTCTCAACTTCCTTCTTAATTCTTCAACCTCCTTCCCACCTGAGCACTGCATGTGTCTCTCCAGTCGAGACACTTTGTCTCTGCTGCTCCTTTCTTTTCACACTCTTCCTCCATCCCAGTGTTGGGTATTTCCCACTGAATGCAGATACTCACCAACCTCCAAAATGGTCTCTTCCCATGGCCTACAGATCTTCAGGAACTGCTCCAGTGTGGGTCCTTTTCACAAGGTACAGTTTTTCAGGTACAGACTGCTCTAGCATGGGTCCCCCACGGGAGAGGTTTCCTGAGAAAAATCTGCTGTTTATGGCCTACTTTCCATGGGCAACCAGGAGCCTTCTCCAGGGTGGGCTCTCCATGGTGTTATAAATGAGTAACGCGATGGTTGGCTCTCACAATTAAGGGGTGAATATTAATATGTATATGTTAAGAGAAGTTTTGTAGATGATAGTTATGTTTCCCCTCCCCCATACATTGTTATCACGGGATGGTCTTAGTAGTGGGGGCATTTGGGAGGGTCATCTTGTTACTTTGGCAAATCCAGACCTCCAATCAAGATGTAAGAAAGTGATCTCCACCACTGGGCAGTGAAGAAGGAGTTGATTGACAAGACTGTGGGAGGGGCTAGAGGTATAAAAGGTGGAACATCCATTTTGTAGACAAGTGCATGGTGGTTGAATCCTTTGCTCCTGGTGCTGTATTTCTCCTTATTCAGCCTTCTGTTGTATTTTGATAAGGTATTAATAAACCTTTTACAATTTTTGATGTCAGCATTTTTTCTCACAATGGAGTCACAGGGAACATATACCTGTTGTGTGGGGTCCTTCATGGTATTCAGGGTGGGTATCTGCTCCTCCTCGGTTCTCCATGCGCTGCAGGGCAATCTCTGCTCTGGCATCCGGAGCACCTTCCACCCTCTCCCCTGCCACCTTCTTCACTGACATTTGTGTCTGCAGGGCTGTGTGTTGTGTCATACATTCTTACTCCTCTCACAGATGTTGCAGTATTTTTTTACCCTTTCTTAAATACGTTATCACAGAGGCACTACCAACACCATTGATTTCTTCAGCTTTGGACAGCAATGGGTCTGTCTTGGAGTCAACTGAAAAAAGCTTTGTCCAACATGGGAGCAGCTTCTGTCATCTTCTTACAGAACCCACCTCTGTAGCCCCTCTACTACGGAACCCCTGCCAGGTAAATCTAATACAGTGTCCAGTGCTCTGGTATCTGCCAGATACCACATATGGACTAGTGCTATCGTGTTCACCTCAGCATAAGGAGTTCAAACCAGGAAAATAGAAGCTAACTAAAATAAAATCTTACCTGAAATGAAATAAGCCCTCTGTACAGGACAGTGAACATGTCAGCTATTGGTGAATTTTATTAGCTGTGGATTCTATGCACACTGCCTTAGTGTACCAGGGAGAAACACCAGCACTGTGGGATGTTCTCTAAAGTTACAAAAGTTGCAAACACAGAAAGAAAATCCTGCAAACAACACTAAAACTTCCAGATGTAGGGCAGATGAGAAACGAGATGCATAAACTAGCAAAAACTTGAAAGGCTTAATATTAATATCTTTAAAGTAGCTTGGCATTCAGTACCAGAAGTTTACTACTTCACACACACCAATAGAAAAGTCAAAATGAATTTTTTTATTTCTTGTTTTCCATATGGACAGGAAAAACCCACTCTGCCTAAGACACTGTTATCAAGCATAATAATACAGTTCCTCTCCAAAACATCTGGAGAAGATGCAGGGCTTGGAAGAATAACTTTAGCTATGTATTGGTAAAAGTTAAAGAAGGGTAGGGAGGGAAAGCTCGTAGTTATGACATTTGTGTTCCCAAATAACTGTTATGCATCATGGAGCCCTGATTTTGTGGAGATGGCTTAATATGTGCTTACTGATAGGAAGTTGTGAAGGAATTCTATTTTGCTTTCCTTGCACACAGAACTTTTTCATAATTTTCTAAGGTGTTTTTTACCCCAAAGCACAAGTTTTCTCACTTCTGCCCTTCCAATTGCCTCCTCCAACTCACTGATATGGGACTGAGTAAACTGCTCTGTGAAGCTTAGCTGCCTGCCAGGGCTGACCCACAACATTTTAGGTGGCTGCATTAAGCTTTGAAAATTTGAAATGCTCATATCTTGCACAGACAAGAGCAGAGACTTCCTTTCCTCCAGGTTCTCAGTGGGATAAGATACAAACAGCTATCTACATTGCACACAATGAAAACAATGTTATATTCATTATTACAACTTTTCTGCATGCAAAGATGAGAATATCCCATATAAATGTAATTATCACAGTGATAATGAATGAGCAGCTTAAATTATTAGGCATCAAAATGCATTTTTTCCTTATGAATATGATTTCATGGAACAACATATTGTTGCATTTACTCTTTCAGAAAAGTTTCTGTCTTCTCTCCCTATTATTTTTTTGTTCTGTTTCAAAATGCTACACGAGGTACATTCCCAATTTTATGGCATTAGCTTCTGAAGTAGAGTAATGCATGTGGAGGTTACAGAGTTAATGTGCCCAGACCATGAGACTTTAACAAAAAAGGAATTTATAATTTCTTAGACTTCTAAAGTGTTTCCAATCATCATTTTGACTTGTTCTATTCCTTATTTTTCTCAACTACAGCCTATTATATCCACTATTTTGCTACCAGAGGAACTCTGATAAGAAACACATAAAAAACTAACCTTGTATAGGAACAAGGAATTGATAATTTACATCAAATTTAGATAATTTATAGTTTTAAAATCAACACAAACTATATAGAGTTTTAATAACAAGAAAAACAATCAATTCAAGTACCATAAAAAATTTTCATGTAGAAAATTTTTCATGTAGGGAGTTACCTACCCATTTAATAATTAGATAATGTATAGACAACACTGTCATTTTAAACAAAGGGAGACAGTAAAACTATAGAAACTTCATGTAACAAAGAGCTAAATAATTGTTACTTAGTAATGAAGGTTTAATTTTCCAATTCAGCAATTATATTGCATTTTTAAATTAACTATTTTAAAATGCACCTCAGAAATCAATGCAGGTTTACTGAAATTTTCAGGCATTCTTCAGATTACATATTCTTCAGCTCTACTTTGCTGTGGCACATATGTGGCTCCTCTAGAATTAATGCTGAGAGTTTAACACCTTAAAGAAATTTACTGATCTGGTTTGGGTTTGGGGTCTTCTTTGAGAAAAGCCTTTCAGATTGTGAATAGTTTATGACTTCACAATGGGACATGATGCAAAAATTCCCAACTTGTGACTTCTCTAAGGGATGCTAATGGGGCAAGTGTTGGCCTTGCCTTTTATTTTGGAGAGAAAATTTTGTAGAAAATATAGATATATAACTTTATATCTTAAGTAAAACATACCATCTAACTTAGACCATCAACTATGAAATTATAAAATGCAAGTCTAATGACTGCATATAGGTTCTTGTTTTAATCACTTGATTCACAGAAAAATGTCCTTATTTTGATGATGCTCTGATTCTGTTGTGGACATTATATTTAAAATAATTCCCTAAAAATAAAGTATTTCAAAACAAAAAATGTGATCTCTACAAATGAAAAAAATCTTTAATTTTTTAAAAAAACCTGGCAAATGTAACTTTAAATGACATGTAAAAGGTTACAGAAGAAAAAGAGAATAAGATCAGAGTATAAAACATTGTTCCAAGCTCTCAGAAACTGTAACTTCTACATATAATGTTTTTTCTCTTTGATCTAAAAGAAAAAACAAGAAATCATGAAGGACAGGTCAGCTCTGTTAAGGAGAAGAAAGGGAAATAAATTTGATCAAATGGGCATTTCTGTTGAACAGGAAGTTTCTCTCTGAGAAATTTAGTAAAAAATGTCCATGAGAAATTGATATGTAGCTGGAAGTATTAAAAATTAATGAGCACTACAAAAATGTAGTTGACATGGGAAAAAAACATCTGCAAGTATAGAGGTGGATGGCAATAAAGGCCCCTTACAAAAAGAATAAATAATCCAAAAATCTTTTTAAGATAATGATCAGCAAATACAGTAACTCACATAAATGCAAATACTACAATATCAGGTTAAATGATGGTACAGTGTTATAATAAATTATTTTATAAGATGGTTAAAAAATATGACAATTTTTTTTTTAAAAATGCCTGGAAGCATAGTCAAAATGAAAACAGAGTCA
Organism: Promerops cafer; assembly: GCA_013398275.1. Lineage (NCBI taxonomy): Eukaryota > Metazoa > Chordata > Aves > Passeriformes > Nectariniidae > Promerops > Promerops cafer. The sequence continues at coordinate 449,378 of VZSE01014922.1, read as the reverse complement.
GGAAAAGGAGACTTAAAAGAATCCCGAGGCATCCCCTTGGTCCTCCTTCACTCTGAGCTTCTCTGTGCTGGGGGTCCGAGTCGATCTTCTGGGGGTACCACCTTTATACAGTCCCCATTCCAGATATCCATGGGGTGGTCACAGATGCAGTTCCCATAATTTTGGGTCATCTTTGTTTGACTGGTGATATATGTATTAGCAGTTGCTTCCTTTCCCACAGTGGGAATTTTTGCCCAGATGTGCTAACCAGGATGTGCTAACCAGATCTTAAATCCACCAGGTCTGAAATAAGCTCCTTCCTGGCATAAATTTCTCTTGTCTATGCTTATTTTAAGTTGCTGCTGAGGTGTCTTATCTTATTGCAAGCTCCTTCTGTGGCCTTCACAGTGCTTTGAGACAGGCAGCTGGTTTTTTTTATAGCACACAGAACATTTATGCCAATTTACACCAAAATATACACTATAAGCAGTCAAAAAAAAAAAAAAAATTAAAGGAAATAGGACTCTTAGAGAAGATAATACATCTGTGACTGAAGAGCTTTTGAATTTTTTTTTTCACTTGCCTATTAATTTACAAAGCAAGAACTTACATGCAGTATACACAGATTTCAGTCATACAATGAAGTTTAATTTAGAAGAAAGATCTCAGAAATTAATATTACATTTTAACTTCTTGATAAGGAATTTTTAATAAAAGGAACTGTTATGAAAAATAGTAAGTTATTGTTTTTGTTTTGCAAGGATCAGGTGATGAGGAACAAGGAGAACTTATCTTAGGCACAGCCTTATTTAATATGCTCATTTATGTTCTGGAAGATTTACAGAACACTGCATGAATATTGTTCATAGGTGATGGTATAATAAAAGGTGGAACAGTTACAAGAAAGATAAATTAACAGTTCCAGAGAGATTAGACATATGACCACAGATTTCTTATGCAAGTAGAACCAAGTAGAAAGTGTCAAACTAATGCAATTCATACCTCACAAAATTAAAGAAACTATAAATTATTTAAGAAATTATTCAAGAATGTAGAAGGGATATTCTGGCAGTAATTTTAATGATTTAAGAAAAAAAGACATTAACAAAAGATATTGACAATGAGATCTACATTCCCTGGTGACATAATAGAAATTCCATCACTTGCAACCTTTTGGAATCGCCTAGGAAGAATAGCAATGAATGTAGAATAAAGTAAAATTAGTAATTGGGAGGTAAAATTACTTAATATTACTTTTTTTTAAGCTCATATTGAAATCACTGTGTATTACTGATATGAAAACCAATTAACTGAATAATTTGTAGGTACTTCCTTTTCACTCTCATCTACATCTGTTATACCTCTAGTCAGTATAATGCTTACTTTGGTAGACATATATTTTATTGGTACATATGGTGTAAAAATAAGAGGCACTTATTCAGTCAGTAATTCACTGAAATCTTATTTACTTTCTTCAGTCAATTAACTATATGACATTTACTACTTTTAAACAGGATGGCTCAAAATTTTCAATCTGTCATTTATCTACAGATATGCAAGATGTCAAAATCTCAATATAGCATCATTAAAATGTGAACTTGTATCAGAAAGCCACTACTGCATAGCATCTTGAAAGCTTGGAGTTTGTTAAACATACAGAATCACAGCTTGTCAGAATCACCAACGACCACCTGGGACATAAAGAAGAAAAAAAGAAAAGAAAACATGAAGTATGTAAATTTTACTTCTACTCAGAAGTTCTTTTCTGATGATACCTTGATAGTTTTAGCTTTGGATTATAAAATTTGCTTAGCACTTCCAATTGAAAATAAAAATTCTTATTAAATACATTCAGTTTTTTTGGCCATGAAAAGTTTCTGTTGGGCTGAATGATTAATATGTTGCTTATTTTAAAATTGTAAATACATCAGGAAAGTTTTTCTCCATATCAGAAAATCAATCAACTTCCCAAACTTAAACCATAATAAGACTTAAAAAGTTTTAAAAACAATTTTTTGAAAGGACAGAAACATATCACAACAATATTAGCACAAGAAGGTGAAGGGAAAACAAAAGATCAAAACACTGAGACTGCCTCCAGTTACTGTAATGCAACATGAAAATAGCATCAAAAATCTCATCAAAAATTTGCCAAATATGACTTTGTTGTCATTGAACAAGAGGGAAAAAGAATACATCTCCTGATGTGCAGTCTCTGAGTGTGAAGTCATATTTGTTTATTCTTGTAAAGTGGAAATATCACATTATTTTAAAAAGTAAATTATTATTAAAAATATTTTACATGTAGCAAGTATTATATGATTTAAAATTTTAGTGAGCTAAGTGATGATTGCATTGTCAAATGAGCACTTTATGCTGCATAAACTCAGGATATTGGCTGGCTGTAATACTGCCAGTCTTTTGTTCATGATGTAGAAAATATGGAATCACACTGAAGAACAGATTTTCTAGCAGGTACACTATAGTATACTGTGATTTTCTTCTCAAAAATATTTGGAAATTTATGTACATGCATTTGATATCAAAATCATTAAATACTGAGAACTTACAAGAATTCAGTAAAACAAAGAGATTTTTTTTTTTTTTTATTTCATAATGAAACAAAAACTCTCACAAAAACCCCTTACTTGACGGAGATATTTTATTGTTGAAAGTCAGCCAATATAAACAGGTTGCTCAGCATGTTATAGCTCTCTTTTTTCTTTTTTTTTTAAGCAGTGACATCCAAAGGAATGTGAAGAAGAAAATAAATATATGGTTTAAAATTCTGATGTTGATTTATAGTCACTACCCCTGCTGTCTGCATGTAGGAGACCAGAGGAATGGTTGAATGTCTCAAGACAGGGAGGTGGGAAATGGGTGGGGGAGCAGGTGGGAGGGAGCACTTCTCACACTCTGCTGTGCAGTGAGACGTGAGGCAGTGTGGGGGCAATCCGCTGCGCAGGAGCACCGTGAGCCCCAAAACGGTGCCAGGAACATTCTGGAATTGTGTGAAGGACAGGCACGAGACTTTGGCACTGCAATTAGCATAGGCCAGGCTAGGGGGGCCTGGAACTGATAAAAGGTCAGCAAGATGTGTGCAGCCTGATGAGCTCCACTACCCTGGGTTTGAAAGCTGCTGAGACCACACTGGTTCCTAGGGTAGTGGTTATCTACTCTCTCATTTTCTTTCTCCTTCTCTTCTTCTGCATTCTTCTTCTTGAAATATATTGTAACCCTGACTAAAAAGTCTAGTCAAAGCCATGCCAAGTATATTATTATATCTGGATATTCTAAAGTTTGCAAGCAGAAGCTGTTATTGAACCTGCTTCGTTTCTCCCATGCACCTCTCAGACTATGTCCAGCTACCTTTCCCTAAACTTCTCAAGTGGGATGGTGCATTACAGTGAATAATCATTAAGTACAGTATCTTTTAGCAAACACAATGTTCAGACAGCAAAAAGTATTCAAAAGAGATCCACAGTTAAAGTAAAGGGGAGTTATGGTGTTCCAGGGTCCCTGAACCAATGAAACTTACTGATGCTGTCTCTCTGAGATATCCTTCCCACTCTGCCCAGGACCCTATTTCAGCACCATGGGACCCCTAAGTCCTGTCTCAGAGATGCCACAGCAGGGCCAGCCTCCATCTCCCTGCCCCCCTGCCATGCCTGGCCCTGAGACCTGGTGATCATCACCATGCTCTGGGGCGTTTAGCTATGATATCGACTCAGCAGAATGTTATGTCCTCTGCACTCACCAGAATAGATTGCAACTCAGACAAAGCTCACACCAAAATATACAGCCATCCACATCTCAGTGGGACATAGCCTTTAACCTTTAACTAGTAATGGATGGCAGGAATGAGAACATCTTTGCGAGTTGTGACCGAGTGGATGATCTGATCAGCCTGGTGACAGAGCTACAGGAGAAGTAGAAATGTTAAGGAGCAGGAGGAAAAGAAAAAGATTGACTGGTGAAACCATTTTCTGCCTCCCCTGAGACAGAAACAGGAGTAACCACCAGAAAAAAATGCCAAGATAAAGAGGATCCTCTATCATCTCCCCAAGAAGTAGAAGGCTGTAGATTAAAGGACAGGAATGAACAGAAACAAGTCCACACTTAGGGCAACAGGCAAACCCCAAGTCAAACTCTAAGTCAAGGCATCAATAAAAAAGATGTTTAAATGTATCCATGAAAAAAAAAAAAAAACTTCACTCATGTAAAGCATCCATAGAAGGACCTTATATCAGAAGAGAATCTTTCAAAGAGTTATTTTGTCTTGACAAGTGGCTGAATTCAGCTGAATGAGAAAAGATGTATATTGCAAATAACCTTGCAAATGAAATCTGGCAGTTCATTTATCTGTCACTTCTGATCATTTTATAAGTTTATTGTGAATATTCAGTGTTTCACTTGCAATTTATAACAATCACAGAGAATGGATAGAACCAAAAGGAAAAGTACTTTACTTCCCAGATATTTGAATGAGACTAAAACACAGAACAACAAAAAAAACCATAAGGTTTTTCTTAGAGCATGTGTTCCAAGCTAGTGCTCTTGTCACTTAGAAAAGCACATCTTTTAACTAGACTGATGAACAGTTTAAGAGTGATCAGTCTTTACAGACAGGGAGTTATATCAATATTGAAGAGCATAAGTATCATTTAACAGTCATTCACAGCATCCAGCCATATACCAATTACATTTTTAGGATATAGGGACAAATGCAAATAATGCATATATTTTTTATGACATAATCTAATCAAAGATGATTAGATAATTGTTAAAGGGATCTCATTTAATCATCTGGTTTATATGTCTTACAGCCAGTATCAGTGATTTCTAATATAGTGGGTTTTTATCTAATACTTCACAGCAGAAAATAAAAAAAAAAGAGTGCTATACTTGTACATCACCAAATATCAGAGAGCTTATTTGGGTTAACACTGGGCTTTGTTAAAAGTCATGTTTAAAGAGTCACTTCAGCTCTGATGCTAAAGTAGTGTTGCTCTTTCTTATACTGTGGCACCCAAAACTGCCCCCAGCACTCAAGGTGAGGCCACCCCAGAGCAGAGCAGAGCAGAGCAGAGCAGAGCAGAGCAGAGCAGAGCAGAGCAGGACAGTCCCCTCCCTTGCCCAGCTGGTGATGCTGTGCCTGATGCCCACCAGGAAATGACTGGCCCTCCTGGCTACCAGGGCACTGCTGACTCACATTCAGCTTGCTGTTCACCAGGATGCCCAGATTACTTTCCAGAGTGCTGCTTTCCAGCACCTCATTCCCCAATTTATAGACACAACCAGGACTGCCCTATTCCAGTTGCAGAATCTGGCACTTTCCCTTGTTAAACTTCATGTGGTTGGTGATTGCCCAGGCCTTCAATTTGTCGAGGTCTCTTTGCAAGGCCTCTCTGCCCTTAAGTGAGTCAAAAGCTCCTCTGTTTTTGGTGTCATCAACAAACTTAGTATTCTTTTGAGTCCTGCATCCAGGTCGTTAATGAAGATGTTGCAGAGAACTGGTCTGAGGATGGAGCCCTTTGGAACCCCACAAGTGACCAGCTAGCCTGATGTTATCCCATTAACTGTAACTGTTTGTGCCCAACCTGTGATCCAGTTGCTCACCCATCACATAACATGTGACATTTTGTCTGGAAGGATACTGTGAGAGGCAATAGCAAAAGCTTTGCTGAATTCCAAAAAGATTACATCAATTGGCATTCCTAAATCAGCTCGGTGGGTTAAATTATTATACACAGAAATCAGGTTCCATAAGCACAGTGAAGAAAGAAAAATAATTAAGAAATTACTAATCTTCATCTGAGATAAAAGTTTCATCTCTAAACTGATAATGCTTAAGATTCCTAAAAATACTAGTTCAAACTATCCCAAGTGTCTACCGTACAACTCAGTGTCAAACCCTTGGGTGTACCAGTAGCTCCCACAGCTCCTTAGAGAGAGCTTCATGCCCAAAACTTCACATGAACAAAGACATTACAGTGGAATTAAACAACTCAGACAAGAGTCAAGGTAGGCAAATGAGTTTAAAGTTGACAAAAATCTGAGGTCAAGCCAGGATGTCAAGTTTACCAAGCAAGGTCTGAATTTAGGATCAGAGAGGTGCATGGCCAGGCACAGGCACCCTGAAATGAAGTTCAAGCAGTGGTCAGGGCCTGAGGGTAAGGGCCTGAGGAGGGGGGAAGCCTCAGGTGAACCTTCTCACATCTCCCAAAAGAAGAAACACTATAGGGCTGGCTTTGAGCACAAGCAGCAAAACAGCTCAGACTATGATTTAAAGATGATGCAGAGCCTCCTTCATGCAGAGTCACACTGTTGTCAAAAATCCTGTACGTTCTTGTAAGAGGAATCTTATTAGTTTCTTGAGAACCATTGTTCTGTCTCACTGGTGAGCCAAATCTTCTTTCGTCTCACAGTAAGCCATCAGAAAAATTTCACAGAAACACAGCATATTCTGAGTTGGAAGGGAACCATAAGGATCCTTGAATCCAACTCCTTTCCTTGCACAAGACAGCCCCAAGAGTCACATAATGTCCCTGAGAGTATTCTTGAACTCTGTCAGACTTGGCGCTGCGACATTTCCCTGGGAAGCCTGTTCCCATGCCCAACCAACCTCTGCATGAAGAACCTTTTTCTAATATCTAAACTAAATCCCCCTGACACATCTTCATGAAATTTCCGTAAGTTCTGTCACTTGTCACCAGAGAGAAGAGATCAGTACCTGGTCTTTGTTTCCTCTCACAATGAAGTTTTAGGCTGCAATGGAGTTGCCCCGCAGCCTCCGGAGATTCCGCTCCTCATACGGCTTCCCCTTAAAGACCTTCGCCATCTTCGCTGCCCTCCTTTGTACACTCTCTAATAGTCTAATATTTTCCTTATATTGTGGTGCCCAAAACTGCACACAATATTCAAGGTGAGGCTGTACCAGTGCTATCCCTTCTAACCTCTCTCAACTCTTCAGACTGAGCATTTGCTAACAGCAAATTGGTGAGCCAGAGTTTTAGAAATTCCCAACAAGTAATCAGATTCTTATAGAAGGGTGTCTGCATGAGTAGTCAACTACTATGAAATTGTCTTGAGAATAATGCAGTTTTGGTGGTTTGTAAAAGGAATAGCTTATGAGTAACTACCCTGGAATTACAGTTAATTCCTGAATGAATAAAAATATTTTAATATAGAACTATTGATAAAAATTCTGAGATGTGCATTAATAAAACAAAGGCCTTTCAGGAAAAAAGTCTTTCGGTGCTAGTAATATTAAAAATATAAAGTAGGATATTGTAAGTAATCAATACGCACAGTAATTTTGGAAGAATATGATACAGAGATATTGCTATTTTTTCCCCAAGTTGCTGGGGGAAAGCATTATTTTTTTTAAAAAAGAGGCAATTTTGCAATTACTTAAATATATGGTAAACCAATCTCCTTTTGTCATAGTTTAACTCCAGACGGCATCTAAGTACAACACAGCCACTTGCTCACTCCCCACTCAGCTGGGATTAGGGAGAGAATCCAAAGGGTAAAAGTGAGAAACCTCATGGACTGAGATAAATTTTCCTAGGTAAAGCAAATGCCACACACAAGCAAATTGAAACAAAGAATTCATTCAGCACTTTCCTTGAGCAGGCAGGTGTTCAGCCAGCCACCAAAAAGCAGGGCTCTGTCACATGTAGTGGTGACTTGGGAAGACAAACACCATCAATTGAATGTTTCCCCTCTTCTCCCCTTCCTCTTTCTTTCCCTAGCTTTATGTATTGAGCCTGACACCATATGGCATGGTATATGGCATGGTATATGCCTTGGCTCATTTGGGATCAGCTGTCCCAGCTGTGTCCCCTCCCAACTCCTTCTGCACCCCCAGCCTTCTCACCAGTGGTACAAAAAGAAGAAAAGGACTACATTCTGTCAAAGTACTGCTCAGCAATAGAAACATTCCTAAGTTAGCAACACTGTTTTCAACACAAATCCAAAACACAGCTCCATACCAGCTATGGTGAAGAAAACTAACTATACCCCAGCCAAAGCTATCACAACTTTGTTTTTATGAAGTAATGAAAAATGCTTCATTTAAAAAAAGAATTCTTCCTTAAAAAAAAAAAAATCATCTTCTTTTCTAAGTTTTTTTTTTCCTAACATATTTAAAAATAGACTTTTTTTCATGTGTTACTGTTTCCAAGTTTCTATTCAGGCATTGTAGCAAAGTGACCGCTGTATTTAAATATCTAATATGAGCTAATGACTCCTCTGTGATTTTCTTTGTTCTGATTCTCATTATCTCAATGTTTCCAAAGATCTATTAAAAACAAACAAATTTCAAGTATATATTTTTGGTAACATTGACTTCTATTTAATAAATGCCTGTTGCTGTCATTGCATAAAAATATGTTCAACTGTTATAGTGTAAAAATATGAGAAATTATAAGAAGTGAAGATAAAACATTTCATTTTGTACAGTTTTGATAATATTTTCCCTACCATGGAAAGTTTTCCTCTCTGGCTTAAAAATAAAGGGCACACCCCAGTCCATAAGCATATATATGTACAGAAATACTTTTCACTCACTCTTCTGGTTTTGCCTTTGACAGAAATGGAAGGATGGAACATGATCTAGACTAAGAGACACAGAAATTATTTTTAAAAGATATTTGTTCTTAAGACTAGATAAATAGACTAAATAAGACATGAATTTTTGTGTTCCAAACAAAATCTGTGTCTGTCTTAAAAGACCAGATTCTTTTTAAATGTGGCATTTTAAAGAAATATATGAAGAAATACATCCAGTACAAATTCCTCTTTCTTTTTTGCTGTATTTAAATGAACTAGATCTTTTGTTAGAAAGCCATTTTTTAAAAGAATCTAGTGCACAAGAGAGGAATCCAAACGACTCTGCTGAAACAGTAGGTCAAGTACCTCACATCCAAGACTAGCCAGCACTATGTACCAAGGCTCATTTGCCTAACCTAAGGTTCATGAACCTAAGGTTCATGCCAATATTCACAGTGCCTTCACATATATACACCTTTATGCTCTTCTGTCTTTCTAAACATCCAAGGAATTTTCTTCATAAACCACTGTAAATTTCCTTCAGTTGCTCCAGATTATATTTCAGACTAGATGTCTCTTTCTGGATGTGTGGTATGTTAATAGCTGGTGTCTCAATTCAGCTACTAATCTTATTTGTCAAAGTGTCTGTTTACACCAGAAATTAGGAATTAATTATGATCTATATATGTTAACATAGCTACATTCTCAAATAAAACTAAGAAACACGAGACTCATTAATGTATTTTTAGCTTGAAACACAATCTCTCAAATTGTTCTGAACTGAACATCAGATCTGTTTTGTGAGTGATTTAACATATTGCATTGAAATGTTTTTATTGAGCTGATTGGTATCTCAAAGACTTCTCAAGTGAATGCTATTTAAGCTTTTCAGTGACAAGCTGAAAGCTTTCAGCTCATATTTTATCACAAAAATAACACAAATTAAGCTAAAATGCAGTAACTGAACACAGCACAAAAGTTTTATCTCTGTAACTTTGGTGTCACATACACAGAAACATCATCTGATTTAAATAAATTATTGCCTTCACAAAGTGCTGGAGCAGAACATTCACAGAGACGGGCATTGCCTAACAACATAGAATCTGCATGATGTTGAAGCAGTCAATAATTTTCACTTACTCATGCAAGTTTTATGCAAATGTAAAAGGTTTGGAACACAGTCTGTATACTTTCCCTCTGACAGTGACTTTGTCATCTGTGTACCTTAAAAAATAACAGTCCAGACACAGTCAAATTCTTCATGAGCACAGCTTTCAGTAGAATTATATTTTATTCAAAATTAAATTGACTTGAAAATGTTTTATTTCCAAGGTCTGTCTATTCAATGGTAAGTTATGTAACAGCTAAGATCCCAAATGAAGATTTAGGTTGTCATAAATAACAGTGATCTATCAAATTGAATATCTTCATCATTACTGATATATTACCCAGCAAGTTCTAAACAATGAAGCATTCTGACTGAAGAAATCTGCTATCTAATTAATAATTGCATGGAAAGCACACATTTCTATAGCACAACAAAACTGTGAGTTGTAATAGCAAATTGAACTTCCAGTTTCATTAGGATCAGTCAGGTTGTTTAAAGTCAGAAATTAAGTCAGGTACAACTATCAGACAAAAATTTGGGTGTTGTTTTATGAAAGTGAGAGCTCACAGATTCATTAACGTGTAAATATAAACATACACACAAGTAGAGTGCAGTAGATAATTAAATCTGAGTTTAAAAGCACACAGTCAAATATATATAATTTCATTTCATAACAAATTTTCTGTATTGACCTGGAGCAATCAAGAAGCCAATTTATTTTATTCTACTTAGCTTTAAGCTGAATTATTTTTTTTCCAAACTATTTGAAGGACAAATAGTATTATATTTTCCAGCATAGCCAAAACAATTTCTTTAAATGCAGTTTCAAATGACTTTTGGATTTTTAAAGCTTTCTAGATACCTTTAGAACAACATTTTAGCTAAACAAAATAGACAGAATATTAAATAAAATCTGAAGCCATTAGATGAATATTTCTTTCTTAAATTTGAATTTGTGCTCTGAATATGACCCCTTTCATTCTCTTTCTATGCTGATATTACCTTACCTTCCAGGTAAGGTTTCTTTTACTTATACTTCAGTGCAATATGATGCTGGGAAAGTCAGAAGAAAACTAATTTTTAATCTATTTGAATGTATGAGCATTTTTTTCCATAACAGATCATTACAAAAGAAAATTTAAGACAGAGAGACAGACAGACATAATTTTGTGTAAATATTAGTGAGACTTAAGGACTAAGATGTGTTTGAAAAATTCCTGGAAGAGCTAAAATTTTGAACAGATGAACCTGAACTCTGTTCATGTTACTTACAAATGAAAAGAAAACCCAAACACTCCCCACCCTCAAATTTACCCATAAGCAGATGTCAAATATTATAATATTAGAAACTGAAGTACGTAATAAAGCATTGTACAAACAATATCTGTATAAGAGATTATAGGAATTTTGGTTTCAAAAAAAATACATAATTTACAGGTTTTTTACTTTTTTTTTTAATGCTTGTGTTTTTCAATCTTGGATATTACTGTAAATTATGCCAAAATTGCACATTATGCCATAGTAGTCCTTGTAAAGATTTATAATTTTCTACATGAGAAAATGCTTTTATGATGAAAAATATAATGCAGCAACATTATTTTAATACACAATATTTTGGGAAGACAAATACACCATGAAGGCTCTCAATGTTTCATGTAATTTTCTTGTAATGTTTGTGAAACAGCTCATTGGGATGCAATTCATGCCACTTTTGTGTGATAGATTATTTGTAATGAGAACTGGGAATCCTGAGTCACTAAATGGATAGTCAACTTTTAACCTTCAAAGCAAAGCTGAATTAAAGGAATTTATTTTTATCATCTACCACGTGCTCCCATAGCTTCATCTGCTACCACCGAGACTTGTGAATCTCATATGTCTCCCCAGCATGAATCTCTCTACCTAGACTAGGACCTCACAGGTGTCCTGCTGTTTCCCCAAATGAAATGTGTTAGACTTAATTTCATGACCTTGCTCCACTCAGTGGACACTGCTGTAGCATGTGGTACTGTAATTCACAGCCCTTGACTTCTCAGCTGGAGTTCTCTCTACACAAAGCTCTGTTACAGCTTGTGTCTGCCAAATTCTTCCCTCTCTGGTCTGTGATCTGGTCTTCATCCCATGGATTTTATGCTTGTGAATGTATTTGCCTTCTCAACTGACTCACATGCCCCATCTGAAAACATGGGCAGGTTGGACCTTCAAATGCTTGTATCTGCCTGAAAATAAAATGGGATATTTGTGCACCTCTACAGCTAGAGGAGGGCAAATTTACTTGAGCAAGATAACAGGGAGATATTAGAAAATTCTACAATTTTTGCCTGTCTTGAAGTCTTGGCTACCAAAAAGTCAGTGGCAGATACCTCTGAGGTTGGGATTTGAAAGCTACTAGAAATAGTGCACTAGAAATTAATGTTGTCCCATCATGATGGTGGTGCAGCTGCTACAAATCTGTTTTATACAGCAGCATGAAAAAACCTCAAAGCAACACAACAGTTCAGGTATTGTATGTTTATTTTATGTGTGATTACTGAACAGTATGGGTTATGATATTCATTAAAAAAAACAAAGTTAAAGAAGAGTAATGTTTTTTTTTGTTTGGATTCATGGTCGAGTTAAGCTTGTTCACCATTATAAATGTAACATGTTGACACTTAAGACTTCTAGTTTCATTGCATGCTCAGCAACTGGAGTAAATCCACTACTTTAGGAATAGTAACAGGTGATAAAAGATAAGCTGGTTTGTTCCATAATTACAATGAATTACTTGCTTCTGAAAGCATTAGAAGTGAATGACTAAAGAACTGAGGAAAAGAAAACAGTAGACAGGGACAAAAAGGAATTGCCAGTGTAGACACAAAATTTTTTATTTCTCTGTAACTTAGGGATCAAATCGACCAAGTTCAATACGTAAAATAGATTAATCCCATATGAAAGTCATGTACTAATACAGAACTGCCCAACATTTTGTTCCAAATTATCATTTCATTACAAGTGAAAACCTAAACAGAAATTAAACTCACAAGGACTGAAAATATTTAATGTGTGGAAGTTTAGACCGAGAAAGAGCTATCCAAAGAATACTACAAATAGTTAGCTATATGAGGAATAAAAAAAAAACCTTTCAAAATTAAGATTTAATGAAACAAAAATATTAATATTTTAAGCAACAAAGACTAAGAGGAAAAAAAAAGCAAAGAAATTATGGTCCATTTAGAATACAATTTGAGGCCTGAGATGGAAACAAAAGATGAGAGCACCATAATGTGAAAGTCCTGTAGATCTGTACGATGTGAGAAAATTCTGTGTCATAAGACATGGCATTAGTAACAAAACATTAAATAACAGGCTGATGATATAATCAGGGCTTTTAAGGCTGAAATTTAGAGTGATTAAAAGCATCTCTGTGAACTTGATTCTGTAAAGATAATGGAAGTAAGGAATATGTTGCTACATAAGAACTTGATGTGATGTTACACTGTGTGGGAAACAGTGCTGCAAAAAATACAGTTAAAAAAAAATTATCAGACAACTGGCAACTCCTATTTAAAGGTAAATCTTGGGATGGAAGAAGAGGTAAATTCTCAAAATTTACTGACTATGGTCTTTCCAAAGTCTCTATATCCCTTTAAGAGAGTTTTGTCTTTCATAGAAAGTAAAAATATACTTCATGAGGAGAAATTTGTCAAAATTTACTATATAAGAGAAACTGCTTGTAGGGCATATTTCTATGCTCTGTTTTTGTAATCTGAAGAAAAACTTGAAACTGATTAGTTAAAGGGACTAAAGAACACCAAAAATTGGAACCTCAGACATCACAGAGATGACAAGCATTATAGGAATATTTCTTTGTTAACAATTCCATTCTTGTCCATAACAGGAAGTTGCAAGCTACAAGCAAAATTTGCAGAGAAAAATGCTGTGATTTTCAATGGACATGTAAAATACATCTTGTCCGTCCCAGTCATATTTAAAGATATTGTATATCTCTGTAAGGTTGTGATTATTTTTTTGTTCAAATTAATTATTGAATAGCTTCCCACAATTTTCCTTTGTTTCCAACAAATGTGAAAAATCGTGAATATGTGTTTGTAGCTATCAAATTGAAAATGAGAGCAACTGTTGTTTAAATGAGAATTCTACTAGGGAAAAGCACTGGAACTGTGAAGCCTGTTAAAAGAAAGATATTGTTACACAGGATATATCTATTCCAGAGTCCTGGTTCAGATTAGAAGAACTGAATTTGTTTCACATGTAACTAAACTAAAAGGACAAGTAAAGTGTTCCAAATGGTGGCAACCTTCAGTTTTAATTGGAGCTAACAGTCCTCCAGATGAACTGCTCCACCTATGTATACGTATATATCTATATATACATTTTTATATATGTATGCATATTATACATACACAGACAATACAGAAAGAGGGTTTGGATGTTGGTCTTCAGTCCCTGTTTCACTCCACAAGTTCATTCCTAGTGGGCATGGTACTCATCGTTAAAGCAGGTACAGACAGAAATATTCAAATAGTTCTCTGGAACCCTGTTACTGAACACACTTCATCAGTCTGAACTTCCATTTTAGCAAGTTTTAATGTCTGCAAGTGAAAGACTGTTGCATATTTTTTCCCCATATTTCTGCATGAAACTTATTTTTTACCACAGCATTTGCATCCAAAATAATGCTGAGCCTCTGGATGCTTGAAAAATATCATATGCTCGTACTGATATTTCATATGTAATATAAATAGTCAGTACAGCTTTAAAGGAATATTGTAGTAGATTAATCAAATAAATATAATAATGAAATTATGGGGAGTTTCTTTGACATCTCATGTAAAGTCTAAATTAAACCTTAAATTTCTTGAAACACTTGTTTTTCTTTATTTGAACTCAAGTTGGGCTGTTTCAGGATGATTAAAATGTTGCAGTCTACTGCATTTAAGAAGTCTGCTACTATATCTTCATGTTCCTGTTACATTTATGTTCTATCCCATCTGGACTATTTCTAATACAGAGTGAATATTACTACTGAAATATAAATCTCCAAAATATGGATATGCTTTCCAATTACTTCTCATCATGTAAAAAACTGTCTTTCACCTGTGTTCTAAACAGGCCCTGCCAGTCTTCCATCTTCCCTTTGGATGATTGTGCTTTCTCACTAATGCAAGAACAAAAATGTACAAGCAGTTTTTAACTTCTTTCTCTAGACAATAAATTAGCCTCAATGAAAAGTGTGTGGTAGTTCTAAGAAAAAAAAGCAACACAGATTTATATCACAATCCAAAAAGCACCTCAAAGCTATTTAAGAGACCAAGAAGAAGAAAAGAAACTTGCCACTTTGTCACTTGTATCAAAAGGTTAGACAGAGGAAATATTTTCATGCATCAAACTGAAGACTTGATTTTTAAAGCAAAATAAATATGTAACTCAATTCATCAAGAGTGAAATTGGCAGTGATCCAGACATCCCTGGACCCAAGATTAGAGAAATCCTTCAGATCAGTCTCTTTAATAAATATGGACAAACTACTCAGTGGAGGAATAAAATTGGAAAAGCTATTTTCCTAGGTGTTACATTGAGGCTAAAAGCTTTGGAGGACAATCAAAAGCAGGAAGACAAGATTAAAGTCTGTAGTTCTGTTTGTGGAAAAACAATGTATTAATCTGAATAACAGATTATAATTACATTTTACTGAAGCAGAAAAATCACACTTATGCAATTTAGTAAAAGATAAAAATTCAGGAGTAAGAAAGTGTGACAGGTTTTTGTTCAAGAATAAATGAAAGAATTACATTTAGCTCTAAAGAAAATGTACTAATTTCTAATAGACATACATTTTTCTTTTCAGGGCTTAAAAGATTGTCTAGAATTTACAAATATGTTACAAAGTAGAGGGATTTAGAAATGATTAATTAGGTAATACTTACCAGTAATTTCATAATATTGTTCTGTATCTGGCTCCTTAAGTATCTGGAAACAGCTCAGAGCAGAATGGTCATCATGTCCAATCCTATAAGGTCCTCCTGCCTCTTGAAACATTTTTTCAAGGGAATCCTTACTGATATACATCTGTTCTTTAGAAATTTTGCAGTGTTATCCAGTTTTTTCCCAGTCTGTAGACAGGAATCCTGTGATTTCTCTTATGCAGTTATTTTTGCATATGCAGTTCCATAGATCTTATATGATTATAACAGAAAAATATGGGACTGAATTTAAATTAAAATCTTGCTTGAAGATTGAAACAATTACACTCTGCATTAGAGAAAAGAACTTCCAGGAGTTTACATAGCTAAAACCTCACTGGAATGACAGTGAATTTATTCTTTTTTTTTCCTCTTAGAAGTTTGAGTTCTGGTTTAATGTTGATTGGTGCCACATTATGGAACACCAACACTGAAATGTAAACAGCATCAATATCAATTAGTGTAAATATATTTGCTTTTATAATAGGAAAAAAATTACACATTCCACTTTAAATTGTACACTTTGGGGATGACAATTTTAGGTTCTTAAAACAGTCATAAAATAACAAAAGCTGTGAAGCAGAGAAACAGTCCAGTCAACAGTTATAGTTAAATAATATTGACAAAAACACCAGTGCAACAGAGCTGTCAAAAATCACTGTTGTAAGCAGATGGATTAGGGATTGAGAAGATATGGAATATGTTCCAAACAGAAACACCAATTTATCAGATTCTGACAACACTGAGTCTGCAGAAAACATTAAAAGGGAGGGCAGCCAAGGCTCAAAATAAGAAGTGATAATAAAAATAAGATAAGAAGCCAAAGAAAGCACTGAGTGAGAGGACAAAACCAGAAGAATTCTTTGCACTGATGTGAAGTCCAGTCAAATACTAGTCAGTATAGAAAAGCATAGGGAAAGAACCATTAACACAGAAAAATATGAGTAAAGGAAAATTCTTTTATGTCACGAAGTAAACGTTTCCCTTCCAGGATATTATATGTTAAAGCAAAGCAAATTACATACCTTGTTGGTTTGTGGTTGGTTGGTTGGTTGGTTGGTTGGTTGGTTGGGTTTTTCTGGGGGGGAAGGGGGAATGTTGGGTTTGGGGTTTTTGTTGGTTTGTTTAGGATTTGTGTTTGTTTGTTTTTTCTGGATGTGTTTTGTTTTTTTTAATCAGCTCTATGTGAATGCTGCCATAAACTGGGAATTTAATCTCTTAAAAAGAACTTGGTGTGTTTTTAAACAATGTGTGGTGTGTTTGAAACACATCCAGTGAACTGGGCCTGTCTCATATTTTAACTAAATTTTTTTACAAGAATTAATTTTGTAAGCATGTTTTTAAGGTGATATATCACATGTTGACATTTAAACCAGGATACAGTGAAGGAATCTACAGAAGAAGTCTGTCTAGTCTTGTAATTGATGGATGAAAAGAAGGGAAAGGAAAAATACTGTTATGGAAAAAAGGGTTAGTGATGAGCATCTGTGCATATATCATCAATTGTACTGCAGGTGTTTCTGAAAGGCAGACACCCACTCATAGCCTGTGTTTGTGAGACTCATAGCACTAAATTATGCAGTTCTCATTCCAAATCCATTAAGGGTACTCTAAGGCTTCAAGTAATATCAGTAATCCAAGTCAATGTTTACATAATTTTACATCAATTGTTAGGAGTCTGCATTTAAAAAGGACAAAATCAGAACCTAAAATTACTGTTAAATGGATAAGGCAATAATGAGCAGCCAGCCAATCAAACCTACAAAGCAAATTTTAAAAAGTAGATCTAAAAAAACTGCCTTCCTGACCAGTGTCAGGTAGTCAAGCAAGTTGAAAGCAAAATGCTTGTCATAAAGAAAAACGCTCAAAATAGGTAAAAATTTAAAATGGTTTACACTTCTCAGAAAAAAGTGGGTACCAACATCCCCTGAAACTCAGACTTGAAATAGTGATTGTGGTTGGTGGTTTGGTGCTAAAAAGGAAAAAATTAAAAAATTTAGAGGATAAATTAATAGAATTATCAATATTGACAGTGAATTTTTAAAAAAATTATTTAGATTAAACCTTTTGAGAGTGCTTCATGAAAAATGAAGTCAGTGCTGCTAATTTATGCTGATTTGAATTTTTTTGCAGTACTGTATTTTACAAGTATTCTAGTTTTCTAATATTCTAGTTTTCTAATGCACCATTTCTAATGCATGGTCCTACCATGTGCCTTTCTTTCTTTACCACTCCTTTCATGAGTGCTAAGAGGCAGCTGACCAGGCTGATAAAATTGGCTTCAGTATTGGGAGCTCTGTGTTATGCAGTCTCTCCTCTCTGAGGAATGCAAGAAGGATTCTAACTGTCTGACACTCAACTCACCAGCTCTTTTTAATATTCTGAAACCTTCCCTGAAAGTTCTGAAGCAAAAGAGCTTTTAAAAATCTTGCAAGCTCTAGTCTCTGAAATATTAGTCTGGTACTTCAGGTAAGTATATATATGTAGGGGATTTTTTCTACCTTGCACCCTTTCATTTAAAAAGAGACTGATTGTTTTCCAGAATAACTGTCTCTTATTTCTCATAAAGAAGGGCTGTATAAAGGAAGATGATCTAGAATTGGGACACTTTCTTCATCTAGCAGCACCTAGAAACTGCAAAGCCTCTAGGAATTTGTCCTGCTTGAAAATACCTAATTTCTCTAAAAATTTTGGGTTGGGTTGGGTTTTTTGATGTGGGAGTGGGTTTTTTTTGGTGGTGGGGGGGTGGGGGGGTGGAGGAGCTTTGTTGGTTTGGTTTGTTTGTTTTTCCCAATAATGTTACTCAGGATTTTGGCTGTTGGCAGGTGGGGGAAAGAGGGGTTAAGGTGTCCCACAGAAATAAATATTCATCTTTCTGCTTTGTTAGTCAAATTTTGACACCCATAGCTTTGATGATTTCAGAAATGCAGATAACAAAACAAAGAAAATAACTGAAATTAAATTCCAGTGGACAAAATTATGGAAAAAACTTTAAAGAATTTGTGCATTTGGTCTGTAGTACGTGCTCATGAGATTCCCTTTATTTTATTTCTTGGAATTAAATAAAAATCAAGCTTTTGCTAGTGAAGCACATTTCNAGGGGTTAAGGTGTCCCACAGAAATAAATATTCATCTTTCTGCTTTGTTAGTCAAATTACTTTTTTGACACCCATAGCTTTGACGACTTCAGAAATGCAGATAACAAAACAAAGGAAATAACTGAAATTAAATTCCACTGGACAAAATTATGGAAAAAACTTTAAAGAATTTGTGCATTTGGTCTGTAGTATGTGCTTGTGAGACTCCCTTTATTTTATTTCTTGGAATTAAATAAAAATCAAGATTTTGCTAGTGAAGCACACTTCCATTAAAAAAAAAAAACTTCCAAGTGAATGTCTTCCCTTCTTCCTCACCACTTGCAGAATAGGCAATATGTTTGAACAACTAAGAAAACATGCCAACTAAATCAAAACCAGGTATATTTCATATCTGTAAACACATAAAATAATCAACATCTATGGAAAAAAGATTACTTAAGAAATTTAGCAAAAGCACAGAAAACATCCATTTGTAAAGTGTCAGATGATAAATTGACTAAGTTTTTTACAGTTCAGTAGATATTTTATTGTGCATCTATTCTCCTCCAATCTGCTTTGTTCTTTCTGCAGCTGCAACAATGAAAAAGAAGCCCTTGTTATTAGTTATTGAATTGAATGCCAGCGGCTCTTAGAATTTAACCTCAAGGTTAGCAAGGAACTAATATATCACTTATTTTGGCTGGCTTCTTTGTAGCAACCTCTGTTAATAGGACCCAAGAGACAACTGAATAGACATAATCATATCAACAAAAACATGCTGCAATACTGCATAAACATTACTACAAACTGATCACCCTTATGAACATATCCAAAGGGACGTCACAGCCCTTACACCATAGTCAGAGATACTCATAAGTTAAGGGGGAGCATAATTCTCCCTAAGACAGCATGTCTCATGCTGGCCTCATGCACAAATACTTGAGAAACCAGAGTTTTAATTGTTTTGGAGTTTTGTGGTAAGGTCTGGCACATTTAATGGAGTGTATTCAAAAGTAAAGCTCAGGGCAATCCAATACATGCACAAACACGTGGCAACAAAGTCCTTGATTTTTTTAAAACCTCTGCTCAGTTACTCCACAAAAAGTCTCTTGTGACCTTACAGTAAGGCATGCTTTTGGAATTCAGAAGGATAAATTATAGAAAAAGTATAAGGTGGTCAAATAGACTGTAGAAAAATCTCAGAGGCATATTGTAACATTGATGTGCTCCTCTCCAAGTTCTGGTAGGTCATATTCATGCTGTCATTAGTGAAATTTGAAAAGCAAATTACAGTTTATGATCAAGAGAGATACAGTGATGAGGTGGGTTTTATGGGGAAAAAAAACCCAATTATTATTAAACCAAAAGAACTTCAGCACATAGCAATGTAACTAAATCTTCCTCATGAGAAAATATGTCAATGAGCCTGAATTCTTAAATAAAGTATATCATTAGAGTTACCATTCACCATGTTTCTTTTCTTCCCCTAATAAAAAATAGTGAGCCATCTCTGGACAGCTGGTGAAGTTACAAGATTCAGATAAATGCTTCCCAGGTTGCAACTTGGCTACACCAGAAGAACATGACATGAAAAATAAATGAGCATACAAAAATGCATAACACTACTTCTGTGAAATCTAGCATACATTTTTGTTCAGAACTTCTTTTTCTTCAAAATAAAATCTGAGCTTGAAACACAAATTTAGAGAAGATAAATTTAGAATTTATTTATTCCTTTTTAAATTAAGAAATGTGAACATTTATACTTTGGGTAGATGTTCTTGCAAATTGAAAATCAATAGGAATATATTGTTGTTGTACCAATATTCAAGCCATGGTCTTCTGATTTCATTAATTAGATTGATTGTTGACTCATGAAAGTGAACCAATCCTGTTAGAACTAAATGAAAGACAGGAAAAGTAGAGCTACTGCTAAATTACCTTGGGAGTTATTTGTTCCTACTTGATACTATGAAGTATCTCTTCTCTCAATTGGTTTTGTGAAGACCTCACAGTAGAAAGGCTCAAGATACCACTTAGAACTAAGAGTTAAAGAGCAGATAAGTTTAAACATATAAAAATAAGTTATTCCTGAATCAATACTACACATGTTGCATCAAAGAATCTGGATGCAAAAAGGAATGGTTGATGCTTAATACCAAAAGCACAAATCACAGTTGGAAGTTCGGTCACTGGAAAATTATTTTACTGTCTGGGTTGTATCTCAGACCTCAGAATGCAATGGGTACAAATGGATATAACATTTATTTAATATATGGCTACATATTTTATTGCATATTTTAACAAAATAAGTACATTCAGGTAATGAAATAATGAATTTATTAAGACAAATTATGCAGAACAGAATAATTTCTCAATTAGCATTGTATTTATTTGGTATCATTCTTAAAAATCTTTAGCTGATATTTCTTGTATGTGTATATATGTTTTTAGATAGTATCCCATTTATTTATCAAAAATATGATCCCTTCCACCAAAATATTGAAGAGACTAGTTTTATATTATACAAAGGAATTTGATTTAAGGTCAACTTTCATTCTATTTTAAAAGTTTAAAAGAATTCAGAATCTAAGGAAAACAGTTTTCTATTAAACAATTGGGTTTTGGTTAATTGATTTTTCTTTTACTTTCTCTTTCGCCCCAGTTTTACAGAAAAAAATCTTTTAAAATGTTGCTGGAAATATTTTATTACTCTTTTGAGACCCTCCAGTGAACTGAAAAATCCATTATTTACTCAGCACTTCTCTTCAGCTTTTCTTTTTTTTCACAGGTATTTGGCTGCCTGGGCTGCAGTGACCATGAAATGGTAGAGTTCAAAATCCTTAGGGCAGGAAGGAGGATGTGCCGTGAGCTCACTACCCTGTATTTTAGGAGAGCAGACTTTGACCTCTTCAGGGATCTGCTTGATAGAGTACTGTGGGATAAACACCTGGAGGGAAGAGGTAAACCAGAAAGCTCGTTGATATTAAAGGATCGCCTGCTCCAAGCTCAGGACCAATGCATCCCAACAAAGAGGAAATCAGGCAAAAATGCCAGGAGGCCTGTGTGAATGAACAAGAAGTTCCTGGACAAACCCAAACACACACACACACAAAAAAAAAGCCTACCGAGGGGGGAAGCAAGGATAGGCAGACTGGGTGGAATACAGAAAAATTGTCTGAGCAGCTGGGGACCTGGTTAGAAAAGCTAAAGCCTTGATAGAATTAAACCTGTTCAAGGCCATCACAAGCAACAAAAAACACTTCTGTAGGTACATTAGTTATAAACAGAAGACTAAGGAAAACATGAACCCTGTACAGAAGGAAAAAGGAGATCTGGTTACCTGGACATGGAGAAGGCTGCACCACTCAATGACTTTTTTACCTCAGTCTTCACTGGCAAGTGTAGTCACACTGCCTTAATCACAGAAGGCAAAGACAGGTTCTGGGAAAAGGAATAGAAACCCACTGCAGGAGAAAATCGAGTTTGAGAACATCTAAGGAACGTGAAGGTACACAACTCCATGGAACTTGATGAGATGCATCTGTGGATCCTGAGGGCTAAACCACTATCCATAGTGTTTGAGAAGTCATGGAATTACAATGAAGTTCTCACTCATTGGAAAGGGGGAACTCCAAGTACCATTTTTTAAAAGGGAAAAAAGGAAGACGTCCCCCTTTCCCTATTTCTATCTCTCCCTCTCTACCTCACATTTACAGTTAAATGATCCACACTACTGGCTTTGGCATATGGTCTCATTTGCACCTCAATTCAGCCAGAGGCATCTCTCTAATAATTTTAAAAATGTTGTATCAGCTGTTAAACAAAGACCACAGGAAGGCAGAAAGTTAGGATTCCTTTCAGGTTGTTCTTATGGTAGCTTTAAATCAGCTAAGTGCTTTAGTGTCAAATACTTGAGATGGAGTCATGACTGATGCATTGAAGAATTTAAAAAGCTGACAATATGGTCAATTATTTGCACTAGTTAAGGCTCTCTGACATTTTTATGCTCTTAGTCTCCAACCAGAATTTGTTTATTCGCTCAGAAGTTACATGTCAGTGGAGATTTTGAGTACTGACACATAATAATGACAAGAAACTACAAACTGTATCCCATAATAGCTTTTAAAACAAATTGTATGCCTCACTGTCTTGTTTCATATATCATTATTTCAGTAGTCTATCAAGAAGGAAAGAAAAGAGAGAATATTAAATACAGTCTTAAGGCACAGAATTTCAAGGGGAAAAAAAAGCAAAAATGAGGGAAATACAATGAGATGGAATTAGATTACACAGTGTTACATAATGCTAGAAAACACCTCAAGTATTGTATCCTGTTTCCCAACACAGGAAAGACTTTAATCTGTTGGAGCAAATCTGGAGAAGAGCCACCAAATTGATCAGAGGAATGGAGAACCTCCCCTATGTGGAAAGGCTGAGAGAACTGTGATTGTTCAGCCTGGAAAAGAAAGCGGCTCAGGGTGACCTAATTGCAGCTTTCCTGTTCCTGAAGGAAAGATGGGGCAAGACTATTTACAAGAGCATTTGCAATGGGTTTAAATTGAAAGAGAAAATGTTTTGATTAGATATTAGGAAAAAATTCTTTACTGTTAGGATGGTGAGGCACTGGGAGAGGTTGTCCAAGAAAGTTGCATATGCCTCATCCCTGGAGGTGTTTAAGGCCTGGTCTACATGATGGTTTCCCCACCCACAGCAGGGGGGTTGGAACCAGATAATCTTCAAGGTCCCTGTCCTGGATAACCCAAAATGTTTTTGTATTCCATATCTACCTGTGCCCAGAATTGTTACCATCTCTTTAAGAGCTGGTGCTATGGCTGGATATGGAACTGCTCGGGCCCAGGTTTGGTGGTGCCGTTCGAAAGTCTAAATACTCAAGCCAAGTTCTCTTGTGCCTGGTGGCTTTATCTCAAGGCAGAGACTTCATGTACTTTGGGGTTTTTTTGATTCTCCCTTGCATCTTGGACTGACTCAAGGCAGATTCCAGGACTGCCTGGCTGAAGTCGTGGCCCCATGCCTGGAAGAATGGAGTGCCTGCTCCATGTCCAAGTGCCCACAGTTCTCCAGCAAGGAAAGATGGCACCAAGTCTTCCCAGCCCAGCTGCTTTGCCTTGCCTTTCCTTGTCTTGCCATCTCCTGCCAAGAGAAAGGTGAAGTCTCTTCATGAGTTCTAGCCCTTGACTGAGTACCAGCCCCCAGAGTGTTCCAGGCACCTTTCGCAACAGAGATGCTGCAGGGAGATAAGTGAGGGGGAAGGCTGATGCTATTTTCCCCCCTACATATGGCTGCCCATGGTAGCCACCATCTTAGGAGGGGTCACTCTGCCATTTTAAGTTTCTCTTTGTTCCTGTGGGGAGGGGTTTGTGAGATCTAGCAGTTTTGTATCTAGTGATTATTTACTACTTTTTTTTTTTTTTGCCTGTTGCTGTTTTGCTTCTTAGTAACAAGTGTAACTCACTTGCTAAACATTCATTACTCTGGTACTGTCTTCTTTTAATTTAAAATTCTGGATTCAGAATAAATGCTTCTGTCTAAAATAGGTCTAACATCTTTTGCTGCTAAACTTCTAATTTTTTTTTTTTTTTTTTTTTTTTTTTTTTTCCTCACAGACATCTTGAAAGAATACTGGAAAAGAACAAGAGAAAGCAGAATAGTATTTAGTATATAACACCATATATCTATGGATGTGCTTATTTACAATGCAAACAAACTAGTAGTGATATGACAAAGATATTTTAGTATCTTTAGTTGTTAGTACTTTCCCAACACAGCAGATATTTTCTATCTACAAACTGACACTTTTGTTTTCATCCTGAAGTCAAGTCATAATCTGAATGTCTGACAATATAAGTACCCAGATTGTCAATAGATTTGGCAAGAAATAGACAGATACAAAGAAATTCTCCATTTCTCAAAAACATGCTCATGTTTCTCAGCTGAGAAAGAGAAAATGCTTATATCATTTGAATGGATACATTTCAAAAAGTACACTTTTAGAAAAGAAATCTGGCACTGTGTAGGAATTATCACATATGACTATGTATACCAATCTGCATTGTGATACACATGTGCGTGCCACCAAATATGATCTATAACGTAAGAATTTGTAATTAAGATGTTGAAAAGTATGGTTCTTCTGCATCTAGGACCTGAAATTCATGTCTTACTTTGATCTTCTCCTGAAATACCTAATTAATTTGGCCTATTTTATTAACTCTCAGTGAATTTAATTGAAATTCTAAGATTAAAAAAAAGCAGTTTCACATGTAGAAGAATGATTATTAGAATGGTTTAGATTGGAAAAGATATTTAACATCATTGCATCCAGCCATTAACCCAGTACTTCCAAGTCCATGTCTAAACCATGTCCCTAACTGCCACTTCTACAGATCTTCTAAGTATCCCCAGGGATGCTGACCCAACCACTCTCCTGATCAGCTTGTTCAGAGACTGACAATCCTTCCAGTGAAGAAATTTTTCCTAATATTCGATATAAACCTCCCTAGTGCCACTTGAAGCCATTTCTTCTGGTATTGTAAATTAATACTTGGTAGAAGAGCCTGATCCCCACGTGGCTACACCCTCTTTTCAGGGTGTTGAGGAGAGTGATGGGGTCCTCTCTGAGCCACCTTTTCTCCAGGCTGAACAACCCCAGCTCCCTCAGCAGCTCCTTGTAACACTTGTGCTCCAGACCCTTCATGAGCTTTGCTGTCCTTCATGGGACATGCTCCAGCACCTCTCTGTCTTTCTCGTCATGAGGGGCCTAAATGAACGCAAGATTCAAGGTGTGGCCTCACCAGGGCCAAGTACAGGCAGAAAATCATTTCCCTGGTCCTGCTGGATGCTCTTTTCTGATACAGGCCATGCTACCATTGGTCTTCTTGACCACCCAGGCTGGCTCATGTTCAACTGTCTAACTGGTTTAACTCCATCCAGCAAGCAAGCACCACAGAGTCTTGTCCACCCCTTGCTAGCAGGATGGGCAAGACAATTGGAAGGGTAAAAGTTAGAAAACTTATGGGTCAATATGAAGGCAGTTAATTAGGTAATGCAAAATCTGCACACACAAGCAAAGTAAAACAAGGCCTTCATTCACCACTTCCAATCAGCTGGCATGGCTTTCAGCCAGCTCTAGGACAGCAGGGGTCTGTCATGCATGATGCCAAACATCTCCACCTTCTTCCTTATTCCCCCATTCTCTATATACTGAGCATGATATCACAGAGCCTGGAATATGCCCTGTTAGGGTCTATTTTCTTGGCTCTGTCCCCACCCAACTTCCCCCTCACTCCCTACCTTCTTGCCAGTGTGGCTATATAAAAAGCAAAAAAGACTTTGACTGTGCAAATGCTACTCACCAATAACAAAAGCATCTCTATCATTTACACTGTTTTCAGTCCTTTTAAGAGTCAGTTATTAAAATTATTAGAGATACTTCCACCTGAAATTAAGGTGTAAATGAGACCATATGTTGAAGTCAATAGTATGGATTTTTATTTAACAGTTAATGTGAGGTAGAGAGAAATTGAAAGAAATAGGGAAAAGAAAAAAGGAATAAGAGTAGAAAGGTGTATAATCTCCACGGAAAGACTTGATTGCTGCAATTTCAATATCTGTTGGTCAAATTTGGTCACTGTGTCAATCCATCAGGGTGGAGAAAAGGCAAAAATCCAGCAAAGTTCTGGGTTATATTCACTCAGGTTCAGGTACCTTCTGTGGGTCAGGGAGTTTCACACAAAATGATGTAACACTGTGGATCACAGGACGCTTTGTGAGTCTTTGACAATTTCTGTGTCATTACAGCTGCCTATTAGGTCAATGCAGTTAAGTCAATTATGACCCATTATGGCCCATCAGCAGAGATGAATACCTTCAAGCTACAGTGTGAATGTCCCAGTACTTCCTGGCAAGAGAGTTATCACAGCTGAGGTCACTTGTGAAAGGACAAAGAGGCAGTACAGTGTTTGCCTCTTTCCTTATTGCTTTTCTTATCTCATTCAACACCCAGCTGTAGCCTGAGGTGATGAGTGTGCTCACCCTCTGCACACGGGAGGTTAAGAGGTTAATTATTTGAGTCATTAACCAGTCCCCAAGCCCAAATCCAAAACATAGCCTTGTACTAGAAGAATTTCTATTTCCACTGTGAAGAAAATTATCTAAACCTGTTGGTTTGTTCCATGTCCACAAATGAGATGGGGACTGATAGATAATGCAGACTTAGGACTTTTTTATTCTGTCATCTTTGTCTCATACAATCCAAAGCCAGAGATACAGGAGATGACAAAGTCCATGCACACTAGCAGAACTGCGTCCTGTCTCGTTACACGGCCTTTTCTAGGAATTTTCTCAGCCAATAGCCTGCAGCAAAAGTTTAACAGACATTTTACTTTCAGCAAATCATAGAAGAGCACATGTGGGCTTATTCTTAACAAAAGGCTTCTGTATAACCTAAGAAACAATACACAATAATCCATTATTAAGCTTAAATCGTTCACCTAACTGCAAAGCATACATTTTTACTCTTTTTCATCCTGACTTTGCTTTATCATAAAAATTCAGCCATTGTTCTTTTGGCCTTGTTGCAGATATAACTGTATCCACCAAAACTAGGAAGCTTCCTAATTCACACAGCAGGATTTTGGGATTCTCAGCTTTTCTCTACCTTCTGGGGTCTTTTTGCTTTCTAGATTTCCCACATCAGCCAAAACCAACTCACTGCCTACCAGCATCCCCAGGTCCTTTGATGGGCAGCTTTACAGCCACTCTTCCCCCAGCCTGTAGCACTGCAGGGGTTGTTATGATCAAGTGCAGGACACAGCACTTGGTCTTGTTGAACCTCACACCACAGGCTTTGGCCCAGCAATCCAGCTGGTCCAGATCCCTTTGAAGAGCTTTCCCATTCTCCAGCAGATCAATGCTCCCACCCAACTTGCTGTTGTCTACAAATTGACTGAGGATGCACTCAATCCCCTTGTCCAGATCATTGATAAAGACATTAAACAGGACTGGCCCCAGTACTGAGCCCTGGGAGACACCACTTGTGGTTGGCCACCAGCTGGATGTAACTTCCTTCACCACCAGTCTCTGGGCCCAGTTATCCACCCAGTTTTTTACCCAGTGAACAATGCATGTGTCCAAGCCATGAGCAGCCACTTTGTCCCAAAGGATGCTGTGCAAAATGGTATCAAAGGCTTTACTAAAGTCCAGGTAGACACATCCACAGCCTTTCTCTCATCTACTAAGTGGGTCACCTTGATATAGAAGGAGATCAGGTTACTTAAGCAGAACAATAAGGGTGGATAGATGATTTTTCTCTCTGTCAGCAAAGTTCAATAAAGCTATAAAGGGAGAACATACTAGCAGTCTATACAGATTCACAATCCTTGGGTCAAATACTGTATTTGCTAGTAAATTTTACGGGCTCTCTTTCAATGATAATTTTCTCCTCACTCTATGAGTAAGCTACTGTCAATATGGTAGAAGATCCAATAACCACTGCTTCATTTTTCTTGATATATTGTAATCAGAAGCAGGCTGAAATGGATGTTGGACTTACCAATAAATCAAAAAGACGTGATTTATAACTGAAGTATTTTTTTATTTCAAAGGTTTTCTAAAAAATGTAACCAAAGTGATTCTACTGTCTGATGACAGGAAGGAAACTATAAACATGACCCATTATTTTTAAACCAGTGATAATTTTGAATTAGTGATAACTCCATTAGTGATAAAGATTACTTTATAAGTGTGGTGCTTACTTTATACTGAACACCTGGATTCTTGCAGATTCTATCCAAAACACTGTATTGTCTAACAGCTGTTAATAAGAAGAAAGCCAAAAGGATTTGAAATGGAAAACTATATTTTAAAACACCTGAATTGTTCAAAGCCTTAAAAAAAGACAGCTACTGAGCAGCCAAAAATTAGTTTATAACATGATGCAGTGGCTCAAAAGAAAGTCAACCCACAGAAGTGTAAGCTCAAGTAGGACAGTACAACTGAGACAGCATACCATTTGTGGCACCAGTTTCTAAACCAGTGGTGGAACAATCGAGAAGTATGCTAAAAATAATACACTACATCTACAATTTGTCTCATGATGAAAGTCTATGGAGGCTGAATTGAAGCTTAATGTTTTACTACTCGACAGTGACAGCACTAAATAGATTACATTCTTGTTAATTCAGCACTCCAACACAATTTTGTCATTAGATTGAGCTGCTTTTGGCAAGAAGTTTTAGCTTCCACCTGGGATATTTCACATGCACATCACAAATTACACATCTTTTTCTCTCATCATACTGCTCACTGTGGTTTTTTTTATCATTAATCACTATGATCAACAAAAATGGGAAGACTAAATTGATAATAAAAATGTTTATACCAGTACAATCAATTTTGCATGCAAATACTCAGCCTTCCACTCAGTAGGAAGCTAGGGAAATACCTGGAATGTGGTCAAGAAGTTTGGTAAAACTATGGTTTATGCATTCCTAATAGCTAAGAACTTTTTTTTCCCCCAACAAATGTG
The DNA here is from genome assembly GCA_013398275.1 of Promerops cafer. Lineage (NCBI taxonomy): Eukaryota > Metazoa > Chordata > Aves > Passeriformes > Nectariniidae > Promerops > Promerops cafer. The sequence goes on along the minus strand of VZSE01014922.1, from coordinate 420,143 downwards.
AATTTTAACCCTGAAAGGGGGTCAAGCATGACTAAATTGCAATTTTCTCTTACTCTGAGGGTTATTAAACACTAGAACATCTCACCGAGGTCCTGCTGCAGAATTTACACTGGTAGACATTTAAGCCACAGGTTAGATATAGTACAAAAAGTTAAGGCATAATGCTGTAATTAATAACATTTATGACTGACTGTTGAGCAATAGACATGGATAATTTTCCTTTTTGGCCTTAAAGTTTGTGAATCTATCAAAATGTAGTTAGGAAGGTTTTTTTGACCAGAGAACTCTACACACACAGAGAAATCAAACAGACCTGTGATTTACACGTAAGAAGTATGTAATGTAAGAATGTTATCCTAGAATAAAAGATCTGGTTCAAAAGAGGGAGTTTGTGCAGTGCAGTACCAAGAGCACGAATTATAAAAAAATCTGTAGGAAGTGAATTTAAGTGGTGATTAATCAAGGCCACACACCAGGGTATTTCACACTTTAGAATCTTGTTCTGTTCCATTTAGGAAAGACAGTGAAAGCATCTATCAGGTAATGCTAATTACAGGGGTATTAGCTTTGAAATTTATGGAAAAAAGGAACATGAAAAAAAAAATTGCATTTAACTCCTGTTCATTTTGCTTCACTTGGTGTGCACCTACGTAGCAGACTGCCATGAAATTACTCCAGTGTAGTTTTAAATGAGGACACATGGGTTCCACAGAAATCTATTTCTTATTTGATCTTGGGTTAATTTACCATCAAGACATAGTTACTTATCAGCAAGACAGTGAGCACTTCCATTAAACACATTTCTACCTGTCAGATCCTTTGAAGGCACAGGGAGGCTATTCAAAGACTGAATTGATACACTGAACACTTGAGCTTTTGATACTGAGAATACAGATAGCAGAATAATGAATCTACCTTACTAAAGTTAATTTTCTAAACCTTCCTTGGCCAGTAAGTCTCCAGGATCTGTTTATGCATTTTTTCTTGAAAAACTTAATTTTTAGAAATTCTGACTCTGTAAACCTCATTAAAGCTAATGAAAAACAGTTTTCAAAGCAACAACTGATTAGAAATGTTTCAAGAACATTTTCTCTGCATAGACCTACACCATTACATAAAATATCTACTTTGAAGGAACAGTATCAAGAGACTATCTTGTGAATTTCCCTAGAAAGCACAGGGTTTGCAGCCTTTATGCAGCCTTTATCAACAATTTAAGTGAGCATTAGATGTGTACAAATATATATTATTTATTTACATTCTAATATCAAAATTAATTTGATACCTTTTAATTAATTACAGAACCTCTTCTAAATAATGACAGCAAAATTCTAGTCACTTTACTGTAAATTCTACAGTGTCATCTGCTGGATAGGTAATTTGGTCTTACTTCCTTTCAGTCTATTGTAAAGCATAGAAATTAACATGCTAAATGAGGCTAAAAAGAAACTTGCTACTCCTAAACTCAGAAAGATGATTCCGACATTTCCTAATATGAAAAGAGTTTAAGTAATTCAAAGATAAAATTTAAAAAGTTTAGTCATCTTTAAATTTAGTAAAACAGATATGTTCCTATTGCAATTTCCCAAATATCTATAAATCAAATATTGTTATCACTCTAAAATTATTAGAATATTGTTTCATATGCAACGATGTTTTGTTAAACAGTTATTCTAAAAGCATACATTTTAATTTGCTTAAAAAAACATGACTGAGGGTAGTAGAAAAAAAACAGTGAGTTTCTGCCACAACTTTTATTTTATTCTGTAAACCTGCACTTTTCAAAAAAGCAATTTACTCTTTAGTTGAGTGCTTTTCCTTATTACAGTTTTATATCTGCAGTTCCTCTGGGAGGAAAAACAAACCTTGCTTACAAGGAAAAAGCTGCAGGTCAAGAGACAGCATCACCAGCATGTTCAGCATGTTAATCTTAGCATTTCAGGAAAAGCTTTGTTAATTCTGGCAGCCAGTCATTAAAGGCAGAGCTGAATAATGCTCAAGATAACCATATGCCTTATTTTCTGTGAAGGGAACATAATGTCATAGATTTTTTTCTTTCCAGTTGGAGAAGATTTTTATTTCTTTTTTTGTAGAAATGGTTGTATTTACAACATCACATTGGGCATCTTCTAATGCCAGATTTCATCCATAACAATGTCCCAGAAGATGTCTCTTCTATCATTCTTTCTTTCCATAACCATTTTGTTAAATACCACTCGTGTGAACTTTCCCTTTCTAGCAACATCTATGCTTTCTCCAGATCCTTTGGACACTCTCCCATTTGTTCCTCTTCCAACTGAAATTAAAATCATAAGTACTATAGCACTATGTAATTTTGACTTCTAAAAAAATAACTCATTATGGTTTTTATCTCTTTTTCTTTTCTCCCTCATTTCCCTGTCCTAAAGTATAAAAATTAGGGAAGTTATTATTGCACGAAAAAAAAGAGAAGTTTTGCTATTCCACTTCACTTTAGATATATATATTTTTTCAAAGAGGTAGACATATTTGACTTTTAACTCATTGAATGTATATATATACATGAGTACCTTGAATATCTATATGTATCTTTGAGGAATCAACTGCATTAAGCTTTATGATGTAGATATCTTGGGCTGAATATCGTAATGATTTTCACCTGTAGTCATATCCATCTGTGTGCATTGGCTGCAAACAGGTGAAAATGACTTCTGATTTAATGAATCTTTACATCCTTTTTGTCCTGATGTAAAGAAATAAAACAGATGACAGTGAAAAATAGGACATCTGATGTGGAACCTAGCTTACAGTTGAGTTCATAATGGAAAAAAACATGACACAGGCAAAACTGAGGCATGGAAAGTGGGAGAAAGAGATATTCCATATAGTATGATAAGCTGTACCACGACAACTGTCATGCAAAACTCTTAGAACTATTTCTGAATGGCTGAATTTTTGAAGCTATCTCTTTATAGTATTCTGCTCTTAAAATGTCACATTTTATTACTCTCTAACTGGCTTATTCATTTTCACTGATGTGGAGTGCCCCCGGGACTCACCTGTGGCCAGAATAACAACAGATGTTAAGACAGAAATGTGAATATACACAATGCATGTCAATGGGACTTCCAAAGTTCTTTGTGAGGGTGTTTGCCCTCATCATGTGAAAAAAGACAATGACCATCAATCAGATTAAAAAGTAGTTAGGCATTCACAGAATCATCTGAAACAAAGACTTCAGCTTGAAAAGAGGCATAAAGAAACACAAATATTTTTTAACAGTGGGGAGAGACCTTGGGCTGAAAGCACCAGCATGTGCTGCTCCCTACCAACACTGCAAACTATCAACTGATGTGAAGTGCCTGCCCCCAGACACTGCAGTACCAAAGTGGTGTGTGGCACACAGAGACCCACACTCAGAGAGGATGTGAACCTGAGCTTGTGGAGGGCTTTCTCACTGGCATGGAGATCAATAAGGTGTTTGGATATGCACAGCTTTGCCTAAAGCTGGAGCACCCTCAGAAAGGGTGTGCAAGTAAGGACAGTAACTGTGTGTGTACCTCTGAGAAAAACTTTTCAGGATTAACAACACAAGGATGTTGAGAAAACTGTGGGCAAATATTCCAGAAGAGCCTAGTAAGTGATTTTCCTTTTGAATTGCAGATAATGGTCTTTAATCTATAGTTCATTGATTGCTGATTAATTATATGTCATGTTTCTTTATGCCTGCTTTCAAGCTGAAGTCCTGTGCCATAAGATGACCCTGTTTGAGCAGGGAGCTTGAACCAGATGAGCCACTGTGGTCCCTGACTGATTCTGTGAATTGCTCATTTTTCTTTGCTTGTGTAAAGGGCTTTTGCTTTCCCTATTCAATTGTCTTTATCTCAGATAGACTATTGTTCTACATTAGCTTTCTTAAACCATAAGTTAACTGCTGCTTAACAAGAAGGTTGCTTTAAAAATACCATAAAAATCAAATGTGAGCAAGGAGAACATGTGGAAAGTATAATGCTGATGCTAACATTTAACACCTTATCACTCTACAACTAGCTTAAAGGAGGTTGTAGGAAGGAAGGGCAGTCTCTTCTGGGTAACAAGTGACAGGACCAGAAAAAATGTCTCAAGTGACAGGGGAAATTTAGATTGGATATCAGGAAATATTTCTTCACTGAAGTCCTGGTCAGACAATGGAATAGGCTGCCCATCCCTGGAAGTATTCAAAAGATGCGTGTAGCACTAGGGGATATGGTTACTGATGAATGGAGTGGTGCTGGGTTAATGGTTGGACTCAATAATCTTGGAGGCCTTTTCCAATCTTAAAGATTCTATAAGCCTATGTTTGATTCTCCAAAGGGAGAGTGCAAACCTATAGAGATGGGTTATATTCCTTTTGCATTGACAAACAGTACAGCCAACACTGACTGCATTCCTTCATTGCCTCTCCACAGTGCCTGACAAATGCAATGCAGAGGTCCATGGAGCCCTCCCCTACCCATGTACAGGACTGAAAATAGTTTTCCTGTATTGATTCCACATAAAATACTGGATCTTACAAGCTGGATCATCATGTTTTTGTCTTTAGCTACTTTCTTTTCAGAGCCCAATGCTCTGCTGAGGGACATAGAGTCCATTTGGTATTAACTGCATACTTATTTCTGAAAGCTTAACCATTTGTTGAATAGACATGAGTTCTATCTGCATTTTAACCTCTACTCAACTTTTTCAAAAAAGGAAAAAAAAATTGCCTAAGACCTTCAGGAAAAGAGTAGCAAGAAAGAAGAACAATCGGTGGGCTGTGATCCCTGAACCTCCCTAGCAAAATTCAGGCTGAAAAATCTCTTTGTCAAAATCAAGATGTTTCCCATGTTTCACAAAAGTTATTAACCATCCTGATTAACCATCTATTCCTAAGCATCCAAATTCTGCATAAAAATGTTAAGGTCTTGATGAAAGCCATTTATCACTATGCATAGTAACTGCAGCTGGGACATTCTTAATGTAAACGAAACAAAAAGCTTGAACTGAGATCCTCCAGGAAATATTTCTGAAGTTTGATTCAAGTTCAAAGAAGATGCTGAGTCAAGTATATATCTTGTGGCTTAAAAATAGCAGCAAACCCCATTCTTCAGAAGAGAATATGCATAGAATATCTACCTATACTGTTTTCACAGCATGAACCAAACTTCACTGGCTTAAAATATAAGCATATAAATTCGTCACTAATGACATTGTTCAGCCAATTTAAGTGTTTGCTGATACATATTTTAGAAATTATAGACAGAAATTATCTGTGTATCAACTGAATTAGTACTTTTGAATGGAAAGGATTACAAAATATATAAGAATTCTTAACAGTGTTTCTTCAAGTTCAGTCTGCCATCTAAATAAACTGTCCAGGTGAAAAGAAGCACTCTTCATTGGTATCACCTAGCTTGCTTAGAGAGAAATCTTAGTGGCTCTGATATTCAAGGGACATAATTTTTCAAATATATTAATCTGGAAAAATTCTCATATTTATGTTAATAGAATTCTGTTATTCTATTATTCAACATACTGCAAAGAATTATAACCATTCTCTATTGACAATATAAGAGGAATAAATGTGAGCCAGTAAACATTAAAATTAATTATGCCTTTGTATCTTAGAAAAGTCAAATTAGCATCTTAACAATAATGGTAATTGCATGTTTTCTACTGTGCATGAGTTTATCACCTTTTCCACAAAGCATAATGCAGTCAAACACAAAATTTGCTGATTTCAATGGTTCTTAGGAGATAACTGTGATCAGAAATTTCATTTTCAAGAAAACACTGGAGGGTCTATGATAATTACTCATAAAGCTGTCAGAGCAGCTCTTCAAGGACATTGCATAGCTGAAACTACAACAGAGTAAAATTCCAGACACTGCAAGTCTAATTGGGTAGATAGGATAATTCTACCTTGCAGTCAGAACAAAATTCTTGGCCCATACCTAGTTTTTATCTTTCCTTTCTGCTATGTGCAGAGTGTAGCTTAGTGTGTGCCAAGTGGAACCCACATTTACCTAGTGTTGGTGGACATGTCTCTCTCTGAACTAGAACACCCACTGAAAAGGAGATGTTAGGATTTTTTGGGGAGGGTGGTGGTGGATTGTTTTTTCTTTTAGTTCCAATGAAATGTGAAGATTTCCTCTAGCATTTGACCTTCTGTCGGAAGTTAGGTCTGATATAGCAAAGATCTGAAAGACTCATTAAGACAATATCTTTAGTTTTTTTCATGTTTTTTTCATAATAATAGTCTTATTTCTTTCAACATCATAACAATGTCCAAAGAATGGGCTAATGCACAAAGAATGGCTGAAATGAAATAAATTTAAATATGTTTTCTCAATGTATGATTTTTCTGTCATTCCACTAACTGGGAAGAAACACCACTGTAATCAGAGCTTTCTAAGTCTAGGTACCCAATGGTAAGTGCTGGCTAATACTGCTGTTTAGAGTGAGGTTAATTAATTATTATAAAGATTAATTAATCTCTACCCTTCTCTCTCTTTGAAAATAATTTTTATGATGAGACCATGACAACTATTAATCCATATCAGACTTATAAATGTAGAAATAGTGAAAGGGAAAAGGCAGAGGAGGATTTCAAGAACATTGTCTTAGAAAAAATGAACTGAGCTAAAATAAAGACAAATTATACTTTACTTTGCAGTGATTCATTGGTTTATCTGGCACTTTTAGAAGGAAGTGTGCTTGGAACATGACTAATGTCCATAATAGCATATATATCAACAAACTGTGATCCAGTCTTACAAGGCTCTGTTCAGAAAAGTCTTATTGCTAGCAATAGTGACTCACTTTAAAAGAAATTGAAGGTACTAACCATTTAAGTGGAGGCTGCTTGCCTAGACTCAGATGACTGAGGCAGAGTTTCCCCTCTACTGTTTAAGCTCTTTGCAATCTATATGTCCTAGAAGACATACAAAGAGCATGGCTAATAGAATGAATAATTGCACCAGTAGTATTGTCAATTACAGAATCAAAGTGTCTTGCAATAACTGGATGGCAGGAAGACAGACAGAATTGGCTCAAAGAGATTACAGAAAGAAGAAAATGCAAAATCAAAACCAGAATTAAAAAAAAAAAAAGAAAAAAAATTAAAACAATTACACAACAAACCCACAAATCTCCACAAAAAAAACAAAAACCAGACCCCTCAAATCTATAAATGTTCCCCATCATGACTTAAATGGAGTTGTTCCCATATATACACTTGACACCTGACCACCTGTGATATGGCCTGTCACTGGAATACAATGATATCTGGAAAAAGTAGCCCAACTCCATGCACTTGAATATTTAGACCAGTAAATTTTTTTTTTCCTATGCATAGCTGTTGTGACCATATATTTTTCATATATACTTATTCAATGCTTTGGAAATCTTCCCTGCTTAAAAGCTAGAGTAAAAAATACCAAATCCACACTCACATCCCTCTCCCCCCCAAAAACCCCAAAACAAACCACAAAACCCAACCCCAAACTTTGGGAAATAAAATGTGAAAATTAATGCCAAGTAATTGTTATTTTACATCTTTTAATTTTAATCCATAATGTAATGTGTTAAAGAGTGGTCAAGATTCACTTGAACATTTTTGAAACTATATTGTAATTACGTAGTTTAAGCAACCTGTAATTTCTCAAACTCTGATACTTGCTGCTACTTAGAGCTACCTGAATCAGCCTATGACACTTCAGGCTTGAGAAGAAAGTAAAAACCTTAACCAACTGCAATTCAAATATGTTCTCAGTGAAAAATAAATAATTCTGTTTAGATTATGGTACACATTTTTGAGTCCACGTTAGAAGTACTGGTATCTCTTTAATATCAAATAAACAACAATGAAAATTCTATACCAAAAAAAGGAATACTCAAACATGAAATTTCAGGAATTTGTATTTTAAAAAGCACATTCAAAGATGAATATATTTTAAACTGTTCTATTAACTTGACTAAAAAACATAATTAGAACCTATGATCATAATTTAAATTTCCCAAGCTGCTCAGCACTATCTTTGGAATCTTACTTTTATGTCCTCTGTACAGCTCAGCAGCAGGTCGCCAGGGCTCAGTGAGGATGGCTGCTTCCAGGGAAACACACAGTGGGTGTGTCTGTCCCACCAGGGACCTGTCAGGGTCTGTCCCACCCTGCCAGCCAGGAGCAGGCAGCGGGGGGGACGGGGTAACCCCAGCCCCAGGATTCAGGCACCTCCTGGGAGATGCAGACGTGCTGGGGTCAGGCAAGGACGGGGTTCAGCGGGGCCGTGGGCGAGGCAGCGGATGAGCACCCTGGGGGACTGGCAGGGGGTCTTCAACCTCAGGCCGTGTGAGGGGAGTCCTGGGCTGGGCAGGGACAGGTAGACCAGGCAGTACTTCCAGTACCTGCACAGGGAATTCACAAAGCCATTGTGCAGCAAATTAATTCATAAACTTCGTACCTTTTAGAACTTTGATTATCGAACTTTTTACCCTTCTTCAAAACAAAGAATATGCACATTAAGAAATAATGGATATTCTAGACAGACATTTGTCCAAAGTCACCAGGAAACTATGTACAAAAGTGGGACACAGATGTGCTGCCAGATGCTGCCTTTTTGTTTGTCAAAAGGAGAACATTTCTATGTTCAGTATGCTCATATTTTTTGCATAGTCAGAAGGTGAACCAGAGAAAAATATCAGGAAACCTAAGAAGACTTTCTAATTTACATGTACAGTGTTTGATTAAGAAGAAATGCAATTGCATTATATATATACATGTAAGCACACATATATATATGTATATAGTCCAAGTCTTATTTCTAGTTGTTCTAAAGCGAAAAATGGGCAGTTCTTCTCTAGAGTAAACATCCCACAGGGTAGAGTGTGTTTAAAGTATCTATTGAGTAGCTGACACTTTTATATTCTCCAGTCATGTGTCAAAACAATATTTACAAATGTTAGTTTTCTATAGATCCTTATGATAAGTAGACTGCACTCCCCTGGTCTCTGCTCTCTTAATGATATCAACAGATCAAAATGTTCATGCCACCAATCCAATCCAATCCAATCCAGAGCCCATGGTACTTCCCCAACATCAGATTTCTATGTTTATTAACTCTTATTAAAATAATTAAAAAGATTTTTTGGGTACTTCACAAACATATAAATTTCATTACCAGAATACATTAAACAAGCTTTCTTAACTGTTCATATCATGTTAATGTATCTTCTTGGTGGAAAGCCAAGTTGCATTTTAATATTTTTGTGATGAATTCCACTTTTTGGTTGCCAAGAAGTGTTTTTGATTTCTTGTTCAATTACTGAACTTCCTGATAAAAATATCTCAGGATGAAATCTTTTGTCATGTGCACTGCAACATAAGAATACTTCCTTTATTAAAGATTGTAGGAATGTAGGCTTTGTTACTTGTTTGTACACAGAGTAAGACATATGTCATTCATTCATTCACAAAAAAAAGATAATAGTCTGCTATTGAATAACAATACATCTATTTTTTGAAGAGATATAAATCAGAAATAGCTCTTTAAGCCCATTTAAAATAATTTTAACTGATATAATTATATTTCTATGCATCTCTTTCAAGTTGTAGTGGTTCTTCACTACAAAACATTAGCATTTGACTGCGTGGAGGATGACATTTAAAATTAACTTTTTATTCTCTTAATTGGCTTCATTTTTCTTTTGGTAAGATGAATTCCCATCACTTAATTACTTCAAGTGCACCAGCTGCAAAAACACTTGCCTTTACCAGACGGCCCAACAAAGTAATCCAGACAGATACTCTATTTAGGAAAGAAAGAAAGAAAATCCTCTTTATGTATAATTTTGGTAATTTTTTTTCAATAGAAAATTACTTAAAAAGGAAAAACATTTTTCTTAGAGCACTACAATATAATTAAGTTCCCAAATTCAATATACACAGAATATTGCTTCAATCTAATGAAATTTGTCTTTTAGCATTTAAATAATAACTTATTGCTCATAATCTGGAGAAAAGTTACATAAATCCACTCCTCATCTACTCCCAAATGCTTGCTTTCAGACTGGAAAACAAATCAACCAACCTACATTCAACTTTATTTTCTGGACCTACACAATTCCAGTTGTGTAAACTGTATCCTAAAGATCTCTTCTTTGGCTACTGTTTACTAATTTTAAATAAAATGTCTCTACAATTTTTGTCTTTACTGTTGCTCTGACAAATTCTTTTATGAAAACTGTATGTGTCTGAATTTAACACAGTACCCATAAAGGGGACAAAATGCTGTAGCCAAGATCATGCAAAACAAGTGCTCTGTGCAAAAAACCCATAGTCTTTTCAATCAGTAGAAACTGGTAAATTAACTGTTAGAAATGTTATTAAAAAATCATATATAACTTTTCATGCCAGATAGGAAATTTTAACCATCTGACAGGAACAGCATTTACTGGACTGTGTAATTAACCATGATTAAATTACCAGATGGATCTCTGTCCGACAGCTCCACTTACAGAACGTGTGCTTGGACTGGAGACCAACTGCAGTGACAGTATACTCTCCATATGTCCTGATATCCCAGTATCTTGGTCTTTCCTACTGAGATACACATTTGGGTGCACCTACTCTCTACATGCAGTTAATTTTCTTTGAAAAATAACCTGAATATGAACAGCAGGTGGGAAATAATCCTGCCTACTCCTAACCTGAACTCATATGTTCATATCACTTCTAAGATAAACAGGTCCAGTGTGTTTTAAAGTATTACTCTGCCATGTACGTGCTTCCTTTCTTCATCCTCTCCTCTTTCAAGAAACTTAAGGAGGTTAATTATACTTTTTCTTTCTACCAGTGATAAATAAAAATTTCAAGTATATAATTTCACAGCTTTCAGACATACTAAATGGAGTGGTGATGACGCAAGAAAGCATCTTTGAGAATAAGATGATTTGTGGAGTCTATTGGACAGTCAAGAGTTATATATTGATTCCAAACTGGTATGGGAGATGCGAAAAAAAAAATACCACATCTCCAAAAACATTGCATTCATGGCACAAGTTGACAGAGGACTACCAGCAGTATCTTAATTCAAATGAACCATGCAAACATCCACATGACATTATTATCTGATCCGTGTTTAGGACAGAATCAAGTTGGGTAATGATGTTATTCCTACTCTATGGGTACAAATACTATAATAAATTATATCCTGTCAGTATAAGTGTGTATATTTATGGTAAATCATCCTGAAGTAATTACTGGGTGGTATTTTACAGCTTTTATCTAAATGGTCTGTTTTACTTCTGAGTGCAGTATGTCAATGCTGAGTAAGTGATTACTGTAGGGTATTAAACTGGTAGTATTCTATTTGTTTATAAAGCACTTTGTGATCCACTAGCATAAAACACAAAATGCTATCAGATGTCTAGATGTTCCTTACGAAATGAAAATAAAGGCATGAATTACATATTGTGCCATTCCTTTTAGTTTATGAGAAAGCTTTAGGACAAAAATCCTTCTGAGACAGTGGTAGATGGCTATATAAGGCACAACAGAATAAACACAATGCTACTGTGTGCAATGAAAGGTTTCCCTTGAGAGAAATACCTTCAGAAAAAAAAAGACAAAAACAACCCACTAACAAAAAAAAAAACTCAACAGGTTTTCTTTGGAAAAAAAAAAATTACTTGAAAAGAGAACTTGAGAGTAAATGAAAATTTGAATTTATCAAAAGCAGGCTAACAGAAGTCTGGCAGACAGAAAACTAAATTATACAGCAGAGGAGACTTTTAGCTATACATAAAAGGGGAAAACAAAACACTCCCCAAACTCTCTAAAGGAGCAGGGAATTAATACAGTTTAGAACTGGCAGCACTCTGTTCTGAATTAAGGAAGAAGCCTATACTGCAGGCAGTACTTCATGATCCTCTGCTCAGTGAGAGACACTACTGAGGCAGCTGTGCGAGTCATAGACACGCATTATTTAGTTTCTCTTGTAGTTAGCTGTTGCAAGGAAATTCAGTTCTACCCTTGTAAAGTCAGTGAGAGTTACCCTTGACTACCATGGTAACAGCATCAGGAGTGCAGATCACAGAATCACGGAGTCATTTAGGTTGGAAAAGACCTCTGGGATCATTAAGTCGAACCTTTGACCAACCACCGCTTTTCCAACTAGGCCAGGGCACTAAGTGCTACACTCAGTCATTTCTTGTGCACCTTCAGGGATGGAGACTCTACCTCCTTCCTGGGCTGTCCATTTCAATGTTTAGTAGCGCTTTCCATGGAGAAATTCCTCCTTATTCCAGTCTGAACCTCCCCTGGCACAGCTTGAGGCCATTTCCTCTTGTTGTGTCACTGGTTGCTTGGAAGAAGAGCCCGACACCCACCGTGGTTACACCCTCCTTTCCGGGAGCTGCAGAGGGTGAGAAGGTGTCCCCTGAGCCTCCTTAGGGGAGCCTCCAGGCTAAATAACCCCAATTTCCTGTTGGGGAGGTATGCATCTGATCCTGCTACAACTGGCGAGTAATGAAGTGGTTTCAAGAAAATTTGAATAGAATTTTTAAGGCCACATTACCTCTCTGATGTCTTATCTTGCTGTTTCCCAGTGCAAAACAAACAAACAAACAAACAAAAAGCAACAAAACAAACAAACAAAAAGAAACCAAAACAAAACAAAAAAAAACAAAAAACAAACAAACAAACAAACAAACAAAAAAAAACAATTAGGCTGTAGAGTGAATCTTAATCTTCACAGAAATTTCTGATGTCATTCCTTGCTCTCCTAATATATAGATAATTCTAAAGAAAATCAGGGATAGCCAAAGCCATGTGAGTTGCTCTCATAGAGATAAAGGTATCTCAACATTTTCTAAGAAAGTAATTTACATTACAATAAACAATCCATTATCATTCACACTAATAGTAACAACTATAAAATCACAAATCTCTTTATTCTTTTGCTTGTCACTCTACATATGCTGTTTTGTAAATACACAGATAAATTTCTAATTAAAAAATACATATATATTTAATTCTGAGCCACAGCCACTGCTTTTTACTACAACACTAAGAATGCTCAAGAATCATTATGTCTGTAAAAGACTTTTGTTTGGCTATTTTAACTATTTTGTATTTCTCCCGTATGCTGAAGTAATCTCCAATGAATCAACAATCTGTCCTCCTGACCCAAGCTCATGCTTTTCTCATCTTCTTGCTTTAAAGAAAATTGTCTATGAACAGCTGCTCCCACAGTACTTCAGTAACAGGACTCTGAAACAAACCACTACTTTTATGCACTCAGTGTGTCAGCCAGAAAGCCTAAAAAGGGGGTGGGGGGGGAAGCAAAAATCCTGTCAATTCTGAGATTTCCTTTACAATGTTTTATAGCTGTTTTGATATAAATGCTGGAACATGCAAAATGGAACAGACTTAGGAAGGAAATTTTGTACTTTAAAAAGTAATATTTAAAGAGTAGTATTGTCACCAAAAATGATATTGTTTCCAACAGTATCATCAAGATATTGATCATTTAGAAGACATATGAAGTATACGTCTCTGCCTTTCACATTGTCTGCTTGTGAAGGGGACATTTAACATGCAGGTCTTGCATTCCCTGCAGCATTGTTGAGAAAGAGTAAGAAGTGAACATCTAAGGAAGATGACATCCAGTATACATTCTACATACAGCTGCAGCTGATATGAAATGACATGGAATCTGAAGCCTGTTCATATAGCTCTCTTGCTTTACTGAGTAATGTTTCAGGCAAAAAGAATGTTGCAACAGTGTTCAGAGATCTCAAATCATAACTATTTTTATTAGAACTGAAAATCAGAAAAAATTAGACAAGTAACTATATCTTTTATTCCCTTCACTGGTATTCTGAAAACACTACATCTTATCATGCTGATAGGACTAGCTATCCTAGTCCTAACATTATTTTGAAGAAAGTTATTTATAGCAGTGTTTTCCCCACAGATGGTTCTTGGGTTTCTGTTTCACTTTCTTTTTGATGATGTTTTGATCAATTAATCTTTTCTGCTTTTTTCTGCAGAGGGAAACATAACCAGTGTTTTCTCTGAAACATACAATTGCAGCATTTAACAGTACTGAATTCCAATCCAGCTCTTTAAGCATTATGTGTCTCTCTCTTTGATGCCTCATAAAGAGAAAAATGTTTGGCCTGATAACAAATATATTCATTCTAGACTATCAAGCCACCTGTGAGTTTCAGCCAGATGATACACTTCAATAAGTCTTTTCCAGCATATCTGGAAATGCTTTGGGAAAAATTGAGTAATACACAGATGTATGTGTGTTATGGTTTCATTCATACCCATCATCAAGATAGAACAGTTAGTTACAGTCACATTTGACCTCAGCTTAGAATCACTGATTTCATCTGAGGAATCTCAGTAATAAGTTTTCACAAGGTTAACAAATATGTACAATGTTGTTTTAAAATACAGGATTCAATTCATCAAAGTTATGTTGTAATGAATACATAAAGGGGAAAATGTTAGGGTAAAGAAAGAGGGGGAAAAGATAAAAGTAATCTATTGCTGAGTCGTTGGCTTTAAGGACTGTGAAAGATGACATCAAATCTACCAAAGAGGTAAAAGAGAGATTGCAAGAGATTCTCCAAATAAAGTAAAATGGAAGTAATTTTTAGAAAAGAAGGACAGAACCTGCAGGGTACTCTTGTAGTTGTTAAAAAAAAACAGAATGGCTAAAAAAATGTTAACATTGTTCAAAACATGGATTTCTTTCAGAGAAAAGTAGCCTGAGAGACAGGGTGCTCAGAGAGAATCAATGGCAGAAAAAGGCTCCACAAAAGGTCTGTTAAATGAAGTATTTAGGTTTGACTCCTGTAGTTTTTTGAGGATTTTTTAACCATCCATGCCACCTATAAACATTTGAAGTTTCACTGAAACATTTGAAGTTTCACTTTCTCCATCAGTTGTTGAAAAGTAAAATGTTTACTAGAATTTTGGCTTGTTCTGAAAAACAGACAGCTATTCATCTTCACGATGACTGTGCATACCTAGCTGGGTAAACCCTCTTCAGCTCCTCACTCCAAAATACTTTCCCTTGATTGCACAAAGAAAAAGCAAGAAATGGGGAATATGAATCCTCAATATTTTGCTAAATGTTTATCAGTGACCTAATCTTCAGGGAAAATAAACTATAAAGGCTTAGATATTGGGAAGTGTTGTGGTTTAGGAATGGTATTTCCAAATCTAGTTCTCCCACCAAGACCTCTCAAACCAAACTTTGCTTGCTTGCTCCCTCTCCCCGCTTTTCTCCCATCTCCACCCCCTCTTCCACCCTCCTGCACCCCTGAACATGGCTGGAGAAGAGCATTGCAGACACAAAAGGCAGAGATCACAGGTTGAGATAAGAACAATTTACTGAAAACAGCAGTGAGATAAGAAAACAAACAGCAAGAGCAACAATTTTATTAATAGAAGTATACAAAAATAGAGAACAGGTCCCCCCCCTCAACCCCTGACAGGCTTTGTTACCCCAGAAAGGGATGCCTCTCCTTCCTAGAAGTGAGAAAGTCCATCCTACCCACCTCTGGCAGTGATGTAATGTAGCATTGAATAACAAAATGTCTTGGCCATGCTCCGTCCCACTGATCTGGGCCAGAACCAGGACTAGAAGCAAATTTTAAATTCCTAGTTTAGGGGAAACTGTACATGTTAAAGCAACCAGCTCTGATTTACAGTGATGATGTATTTAATTACAAGTAGTACACAGTTTGATAATGTTCTGAACAGTTTTCCATTACCCTGTCAAGTTTGCACAATCACAGATATTATCTTGCACTTTTAGATAATGAAAGACAACAACATTGCATGTCTGGAGAAAAGGACAAGGTTGGAACTTGATGGATATTAGACCCTGACAAAATGAAAAATGTATCAAAATTTTAAAAAGTAGTCTGCTTAGCTAATTTTCCCAGTCCAAAGAATTGCTTTTTATATGCAAAATAAAAAACTGCAATTTTCAATTCATTTGCTTTATCAGGAGGATGGCATATCCTAGAACTGGTTTGTTAGTAATGCATCTCCACTGACGTTTCTCCCAGGCAAGGAGGACTATACAGGACTGCCAGAGAGCTGATGCATCATTTTCTTTACTGAAGATACCCCTCACTACCATTCTTCATTTCCACTTAACATTTCGAAATACTGAGGTCTTAAAACCCACATAGTAAGGTATTTGAATTATTGTTGCTAGCCAGTTCATAAAGAGACATTCAGAATTTTCTGCCATAATCTAATCAAATCTATTAATTATACCTTCCTTGAAAAGGACAACAAGACTAAAAAAACAAAACAGAAACAAAACAAGAAAATAGCAATAACAACCGAAAATCACCACTCAAATCCCCAAACACAAAAAGAAAACCATTCAGAAATTTTCTTTAATTAAGACAAACCTCATTGTATAATAAATGGATTACCTATAATCCATTTAGTGCTAATACAGTGAAATATCACCATCTTCATGAGACTGAAAAAGAGTAAGCAGCGATATGAGTCAAGTAACACCAAAAAGCAATTACTACCACCACTAAATTCTCTTCAGTATCTTTGAGTAATTCTTCCCACTCCTTCAGATATGAAGTATAAACGGAATTTTTTCTGCCCAACTAGTAAATTTAGCCTAGTGCTTACCAATTCAGAAGCCAAAGTCTTTATAGAGAAGCCCTCTGGAAACATAGAAAACTACAAGCAGCAGTAGTACTTGCTAGCAAAAAGGACTGCATATCAATTCCAAAAAGGAGGAAAAGCAATGTGCCTTCTTTCTGATGTTTCAACATGAAATAGCATGGGGTATTAAGGAAACAGAACACACTATTATTATTAATTATAATAGTATTATTATTAATAATAAATAACAATAATAATAATATTTTTCTGGTCCCATTCTAAAGACTCTTATGCTAGCAGTAGGAACAGTACTCTACAAACACAATAATTTATTCTATACCCTTTTAATTCTTACAGAAATTACATAATTGCACTAAGCAATCTCATTTTGTCTTATACTTTACAAACTTGGAATATAACATAGTGTAGTGGGCTGTACTTTTAATGATTTGGAACAACTGCATCCAAATCATTGCCCTGACAATTTCTAGTATCCAGCACATAAATTAATTTACTTTTAATGCATTAAAAAAAAAAGTTCAGTATTTTTTTTTTTGCATCAAAATACATCTAGATATAGAAAATACTGACATTTAATATTCTAGTCTAAAACTTGTAAATTCAAATTATTTTTATGTAACAAGAAGAGCTTGAGCTGAAATGTATTCAAAAATAACACATTTTTGTCTCAGGGTAATAACCTGGAATAAATAAAATAATTTATACTGTAGTAAGCTAATATGAAGAATCAGCATTTGCCAAAGGATAAATTAGAATTTAAGTAGGAGACCATTTCTGAGGCACATGTCATAAAACATAGATGTAGAAAGACAGCCCATCAAAAGTGAAGGGAGTGAAACAGAAAGACAAGAGTCTATACTATTGTTTGACCATAAGTTATTTATAAAACTTATTATATAATAAACCTGAAAGACTAATCAAGGCTGCTGAATAATATTCACTTTTAACTGAATAAAGTTAAAGCTACTTTTAATTTTTTGTCTGTTGTTTTTCATTTTACTAGCACCTTATACAATGAATAATTTCTTTCAAATGAATTTGCACTCTTCAAGGTAACAAAATTATTTTAAAAAAAAATATTTCAAAGGTCCTTCTTTAAAGACATCTACTTGCTATTGATTTGCAATTATGAAGTAACTATATTACTTTTTCCACTAGCTCCTACTTTTTTCCATAAAGTCTCAGCAGTGGTCTTTTTAGATCCCATTTTGCTTTCTATTTACACATCTTACATGGCTGAAATTCAGTCATGACAACAAAAAGGATAGTATTCCAGTCAACAAGGAAGAATATATATGGGCTGTCTGCAGACATTATTTTTTAAGCCTAGTAAGGTATTCTGCCTCTAACCCATCTGTTGTTTTTCTGTTGTTGTCCCCTCCTCCCCCACTCCTTGAAGGAAACAGAAATATCAAAAACCCAAAGAGTCAGTTCACAGCTATTTTGGGAGATAAGATGAAAAAAATAAATAGCTTTATGTTAAAGAATTGAACTGGAATTCAGAATGTATGAGTGTAATCCTTGCTTTAGTAAGCCATCCATAAACTTCCAGCATGACAAGGCACTTCTCTATGCTCCAATTCCAGCCATCTTCCTTCACCAATTTTAAGTCATTCAGGAAAGACTTCCTTGTAAAGTAGACAAAATTGAACTTTCCAAAGAACCATAGTAATAACCAATACAAATTCTTCTACTTGTGAGATATGAAACCAGCACCTGAGTGACAGGGGATGTTCAAGTACCAAGAACGAGATGAAGGGAAGAGAAACAGAAATTGAACATTACTTAACATTACAGTACTCTTGTCCCAATTAGTGTAAATCGATACATGACTCATTCCTAATGTAATTCTTTTAAACTGGAACAGCTTCAACCTGAATGACTTTATAATGATTTATAGGTAAAGACATAAATCTTACATGTGGAGAAGAAAATCCATACATGGATCCTCCTTTGACACTGTAACCCTCAAAAACATTTTATGTGCAAATAAGGGAATATGATTTTCATGAGACATCAAAAATTTACTACTAGTCTCTTTAAAGTTTCAAAAGTATAACTAATTTACACCATTTTGCATGGTTAGTCCAGTTAAAATGATACTTATATTCATAGTCTAAATTATGTAAATAACTTAGACCAAATCTTATTACTAATACACTTAAAATTTATTTTATATAAAATTTCCAGTTCTATCTTTTGTCTGCTGTTAATCCCTACATTGTTCCCCTGTCTGTCTCCTGAAGGATAGTAATGTTAATCATGGAATTTATTTTGCTTTGCCAGGAAGAAATATGCTATTGATTCTGATGGTTTCTTCTCTATTGTAGCTCCACTTCAGACTGTTTTTCTATCTTCTATATATTTATATAGTTAATGCATTGAAAAAGAATACATTTCTATATTTTAGATAATTATTCTTTTTTCTTTTAACTATTTTAAACTCCGTTCTGTCCAACTCCAAAATCTTCACCACAACAGCTCACCACTGTTGAATTTTTCATAGCTTCTATCTTAAGTGTACATTTTTTTATAATCTCATTCTTATACTTCTCTGCACCATGGAATTCTCTGTCTCGCTTTTATTATCAAGGCTTCATATTTCATTCTCTACAGAAAACTTACTCCTTATTACTTCATAAAAAAATTATGGTCATAGCATAAAAAGATAAGCAAAAGCACTTAAAAAAAAAAGTCAAAAAATGCTGCTGCAGGCAAAAAAACTAAAAAAAAAAAAAGAAACAAGAAAAAAGAAAAAAATTCAGTGCAAAAATCAGTGGCCAGTTTCTAGTAATGGCAATGCTGTATATGCTGGTCTGCAGGCTATAAGCCTGAGTATTATAGCAGGAGTTACATCAAAAAAGAATACGTCTTCCTTGTGCTTTTAAAAGAAAGCAGAATCATGACTGTATTTTTCAGAGGATTTGGTCCTGATGTCATGCTTTGACATGATCCTAGAAGACTCTATCGACTGAAATCTGTCAGGAAAATTAAGTAGAGGAGCAAATAGTACCTAAATCCTGACTGGTCTTAATGCAAGCTATATTCTGGGCTATCCAGCTCTGTCAAGATGTGGTGTCAGTTGTCAAAAATATTCACAGGAGAAGGGAAGGCTATGGACTGTATGTTCACCTCAAGGGCATAAAAATTTTTTAGAGGAGGCAGATTTTTGAATTTCAGTTGTGAATGCAGTTGAAAATATTGCACAATCCACACTGTAGGTCTGTATGAACTGAGATTAGAGAAGAGGAGAAATACAAATGAGCAACACCTAAAATAAAATGAAAAACTACAGAGAGTACATTACTTATAATATTTTGACCAAAGCCAAATATGATATTTTGATGTCCAAAAGGACTCGTTGTGCCATCTATTTCTCACCTCTACGCCATGCACAGTGATCATGTAATCAATGAAATAAAATAAAGCACTATGAAATATATTAAAAAGAGCATTTTTTCCTCATGTTAGCTCTGGAGATACAGGACTAGTGCTATTTGTGTGAATGCACTTCAGTCAGAAGACTTTCCATCTTACAAATCTTGTCCTATTCTTACTGTAGCCCTACATTTGAGAGCAAAGCTATTGATGCTTAAAACTAAGGAAATGGTGACTGAGCTTAGAAACTGATGAGTTTGGGAAAGGTAACAGTCTAAAAGGTGTAGAAAATAATCAGTTGGGGAAGATTTATCCAAAACTGTATGCATAAGAATTTCTTCATTCTGAAATAAGAAACACAAAAAATACTAGGAATGGTTGAGAAAAAATATGAAATATAATATTTGCTACTTCAATATTATGTCAATAAGCAAGGCAAATCAGAGACAAGTGTGTTTCCATACCAATAGTAAATGTCTAAGGGAATAAGGTGTCTGAGGAAACAAGAAACAAGAAAAAGAAACTGAAATATCTTCCCCTAGATGAACACATTAATGAAATAGATGCACCAGAAATTTGTTGACAGCCACTGGGATGGTGAATGCAAAGATGAATGTAAAAGCCTAGTATGACAAGCAAGAGAATTTCAATTTAAACAGATGAACATATTCAAAACATAATTTTAATGGACCAAAATACCAATCTTAAATGACAATACACATTTGAGTAATTCTTTGAGAGTGTCTGACCAGGATAATGATACTGATTACCAGATTCTCAGACAAGAAAGTGATAAAAAGCAATAAAGATTTTCTGGATAACATCAGCATCCCCCAATCAATTAGTCAAAAGTCACTGTGGGAAATTAAACAGATAATATTTTAAGAGACTAAAACTATGTTTGTTCTAGGATCAGCTAATCAGGAAGCCCCTCCAGTAAGAAAGTTACTACTGGTTTGATGCAAAACAATGATACTGTTCAAAATCCTATAGAAGTATACAATTTCATAATTGTGATGATTCACTTAGATTCAACAGCTCTACAGAAGAATAAAGGACAAAAAGAAGCTTGTAAACAAAGTCAAAAGTAGGAAGAAATGTCAATAAGCAGTTGGATAAGAGACAGGAGAAAGGAGCTAAGAATAAATGTTCAGTTCTTCATCCAGCATTGACAGCAACCAGAAATCTTCTAATTGGGTTTGTGCAATTCAGCATAGATATGAATCATTAAAACAGGTTCTGTGAGAACAAAAACAAATTATGACTTTAACAGTACATACACCTCTGAATCACTGGTCAATGATGTAGCAGGTGAAATTCAATGAAGGGGAAAAGAAAAAAAAATCACAACTATAAAAGCAGTGTGACCTGAGTACAACCACTCAGGAGCAAAGTTCTTGTCTGAATATTAAATCCATGAAAATATAAGCTCAACCTGCAGAACAAGTCAAAAATAGAAAATCAGTTGTTAAGAAGCATTGAGAAAGAAAGCAGGGGAGAGAGAAGAACATGTCATTATGCCACTATTTAAATACATGGCTTACCCTCAGCTAACAGCACTGTTCTTCAGGGGTTGATGCTAGGTCTGATACTGTTTGACAGCACTGCTGATCTCCATGGTGAAGAAATGCAGACACTCATTTACAGATAATACCAAACCAGGAAGAGTGGTTAGTATTTTAGAGTCTGCTATTCAGAGGGATTTCATCAAGCTGGGGATATAGGATGACATCTGAAGTTCAAAAATGGCAAATGCAGAGCCTAATTAGTACAGATTAATAAAGGCTGGGGCCTGACTGGCCGGGGAGCAACTTTACAGAGAAGGAAAGAAGGGCTTTTGAACAAGCTGAGCATGAGGCAGCTGTGCATCCTTACTCTTGTAACAGTAAAATGAGGGGAAGAGAAAAATGCAGTAATGTTCCTTTAAAGGCTGTAACTATTCCTGTTCAATGTGTCAGTGTAAGGTGTCACAGTTATTAAAAGAATATCATAGCCCTAATTTTGCATTTCTTTTCTTCACAGGTTAAGTGGAAAGTTTAAATTTATGAACACACCAATCTACAATTGAAAAAAAAATACTGAGAATGGCTCAGGGGAAAGAGTCAGAACAACTCACTTTTTAGGACTCTAAGCTGCTTTGAAGGAATAGCAAACAAGAGCCATGGATTATTTCACCTCAAGCACTTTTTAAAGAAATAGGAAAATGAGAGCTGATTTTTCTCCAAGCTTATTAAAAAGGGTGCATAAACTAATATTGTTATCACAATTGCATAAAAAATCTGTGTGACTAGCGATGATTTTTACAAAGTATAAATTAGAACATCTATTCCATTTACTAAGTGGAACACATAGTGAGTGCTCAGCAACATCATAAGGATACTTGAACCTGGAAGATGTACTACGATTTTTTCCTTTTGTGTGTTACTGTTGAAATCTTTCTTAAACATAAGCATCACTCCTTAGAAGAATATATCTGTGTGGTTTTGACTAAAATCCTCATCTCAGGTCTTCTAGAACACATTTGGACTAAGAAAGGGAATGTCATCTCTATTGAAACACACACATGTACAAGAGACAATAATCTACCTGCAGTAAGTATGTAATAATCTATTGCATATCTTACTAACTAAGTCACCTAAATTCCAGACTGACTACAGTCTCATCCTGGTAGTTTTAGTGAATGATATAAAAATAAAATAAAATCCTTGAAGAATAAAAAAAAAACCTTGTGGTGGTGCATCCTGCATCCTTCTCCCTGCCACGTTTCTGCCTATGTACTAGGATATAGAGTGAACTTGCCAGTGAATTCTGTTAAATCACACTTTCACAAGTTTATATTAAAACCTGATTTTTGCCAATACCTCTGATACTGATTATTTAACTGGCTGCACCACACATTCACAGCAAACAATTCTATACATTAAAAATATAAGGGGCTCTGGATATATATATACAAGAAGTATAAAGGAAATAAAATTATGTTGTTTTCATCGTTGCTCTATCACAAACCTAAGGTATTTAGAAAGTGCAGGCAAAAGTTAAGCTCCATATGTTTTTCAGTATCTGAAACATGAAAAAATAAACTGGTGATATGGCCTAAAGTAAGGTGAAAATTGCATTTCAAAGTTAAGACCCTTTCTGTATAGAATAATAGGTGGAAGTATATGTGATGCCTATTGAATAATAAGAAATCAGATTATTTGTAAAGCTTTAAAAAGTAGAAATAAAAATAATTATGAACTTTGAGGAAAAACTAGTCAAACCATATATACTTAGGGTTAAAGTTACTGTAAGACTGTAAATAACATATTTGCATTCAAGATCACTGAACAAGAAATAGAAGTTACAGAGGACATTTCACCAGGATTATTATTTTTCTACTAGATATTGCATAATTATGTGTAGTTAAAAGCATAATACATGTAAGAAATCACTTGATCAAAACTAAATTGAGGTCAAGGACTGTCTGACTGTTAAACAATTGCTGATATTTTCATTACTTGAGAAGAACAGGTCATGAGCAGAAACTGAAATTAACAAAGAGAAATATTAAACAGAATCTGACTAACCTGAAGTTGCACTTTATTTGGCTTAGTAAGAGAAAGTGCCTCGTGTCATACTTTAGCTGACAAAAAATGGCTAAACTGTGATCTGAAAACATCATAAAGACGCTCAGGTCCATAAATATGTCAGAGTCAAAAAACCTTAAGGATACTGCTGGACTTTCTTAATTACTTGTGAAAAAAGAGTGTGAGCTTCTGAGCCAACTAATTTAAAGTCATCATACGGGAATGGACAGAAATACAAGAAAAAGCTTTTGAAGAAGTAAAGACAATAATTTCAAATTCTCCATTAATGAAATTTTATAACCCAAAGGAAAGTCTAGGCTTAGAAAGTGACACATTACAGCGTAGTCAGGGAACTACATTAATGCAGAGAGAATGTCTAAAAGCACTTATGAGCTGTTATTTCTTAGTTAACGAATGAGAAAGAATTAGCACTAGACTTTTACAAAACTGACTAGAATCTTTCACAAGCTCTGTCAGGTCAAAAAAAGCTGTACAGTGTCATGTCCCCTCAACTCTGCTTATGTTTTAAATGTCTGAAAGCATTCATTTAAATGGAGAATGGAAAATTGGTTCATCGTCATGCACATCTAACTGGGTCTGGCACGGTTAGGATCTGCAATGCTCTGCCAAACCCTACAACAACGCAGTTGTCAGACCCATTTCTTCCATACAGTTAGTGTCCCCCATAATCAGAAATTAAACCTGGAAAGTCATAGTGCATTTTTCTCATCAGAATAATGTCACCTTTTCTCTTGAGAGCCTCTTCAGTTCCTATATACTTTTTCACCCCAAACACTCTGTGCTCCAAAAAACCTGTGTCCACCAACCAAATTTGAATACTCACCACTTTCAATACAATTAATTGCATTTCCAGAGTTAGGTTGAAATTTAACACATTTCACTTTTATATTCTTGAATTCAGGGTGCCTCATGGGACAGCTCCTCTCTGGGGTTTGGGGACAGCAGGGACTGCCCAAGTGAGCAGAGTCAGGCAGGACTTGGCATCCTGGGCCATTCCCCCCACCTCAGCCAGAGTCAAGGCAGCTGGGGGGCACTGAGGCAGCCCCAGCCCTGAGCATGTCCTTCGGCACAGGATGAAGCTAGGCAGGGATGTCAGCCCGCATGCAGGGGCGAGGAGCAGGCCCTGTGAGGGAAACCAGGGTCAGACATGGTCCCTGACTGGCCAGGAAGGGCATTTGCAGGAAGGTTAGGTTTGGTTATGCTCACTCGACAGTTGGTCACAGACACAATAGATATTTCTGAACTAAAGCTTTTCTGCATCCCCAAAAATAGTTTCTCTGGGTGTTCCCAAGAAATCTCTCATCACTGAGAGATAAGAGGTAACCACTGAGCACCCAGCTGCTGGTTCAGTGGGGATACAGATATTCAACGTGATTCTGCTTAAATCTCAAATCTAGCAGATGCTCTCATGATCCAATTAATAAGCCTCCAATTTACAAACAGGACCTGGTTAGTAGCCATGTTGAATGTGGTGACTGAGTCACAGAGCAGCAGAAGAGTTTTCACTGTGTGACAACAAAACAGCAGAGATACAAGTATGGGTACACTGGTTGATTGGTGAGAGCTCAATCAAAGACATATAGAATTTTAGTGTCTTTGTTAATTATATAATTAACATCTTCTAGGTAACACATGTATATGTTCGATACAGTTTCTGATTGTTTTCAAAGTCAGATTGTAGCCTTTTATGGACAGAATGAGTTTAATTTGTGATGATACTTTCTTTTATTAAAATCAGAGCAGTGTAATTTTGAATAGCTAAGATGGCAAAAGGAGAAGGATCAATTTAGTGTTTAAAAAATTCCAGGTAAAATTTTGCCTTTGTATAGCTATTGCTCAGGAAAATCACTCAGATCATAAAGGATTCAAATCCTGAGACCAAGCCAAAATACAAAATGGATTCAGTGTGTCTACAATCCTATGTGACTTTGTGTCTGGAATTGTTGCCATTAGCAATTGTTCCAAAGGTCCCTCCAGGAAGAAGTCTAAATCATCTTCTCAGTTCAGAGATGGGCACCTACGGTAGTTGTAAACAAGCAAACAAAAAAAACAAAAGGGCGTGCCAGCCTGGTATACAATGCTATGAAGGACACACATTTCACAGGAGTGGTTACCCGTACTCTTAAGAAATTTGAATTCATTTTTATCTGCATCTAAATGTGCCTTGTCTGAGGTTTCCCTTCATAGCCAAAGCAGTGCAACCTTGTACCAGAGCTAAACATAGATTGCACCAGCCTTAAATAAGAATGAGAAAAGTTGGCAAGTCTGGTATTGACCTCAAGTCCACTTCTGCACTGTGTTCCTAATTAGGTTCACCCAAAACTTCATTTTAGCACATAATGTTCCAACCTCTGAACACTTAATACCGGGTGACATTATTTAACAAGACCTTTTTCATTTCTTATTCAGTATTTAGCTAATCCAAAATCAAGCAGGACATAAGCAACGCCAAAAGTCATGCAGGAAAAAATGCTGAAGCAGTTTATTTCTTCATGAATATTCATGAAATTGTTTTGGAAAAACAATTTTTTTGCGATTGCTTTGTTATAATCTACCTTAGCACAAAACCCATTACAAAATATATAACTTTAAGCACATAAGGATAGAAAAAGTAATTTTTTAGGAATATTCTCAGTTACCAAGGACAATCTTCTCTGAGAACCTTAAATGTTAAAATAAAGCATAAGAACTGAGGAGAATGAAAAGGTTTTCCAGCTATATAAAATTAGATGTCCTCTCTGTATTTCACCCCAAGAGAGTTTAAGCATTGAAAATCATTAATTTTAAGTGCAGTTAGTAACTTTTAGTATAGAAGTACATTGAGGTGGCAGAAAGATATAAGTTAAGAATAAGAATTAAACTGTTAAGAAGTTAAGATATAAGTTAAGAATAAGAATTAAACTGTTTCACCTAACTACTCATAGTACTGTAGCCAAACTCAGCAGAAGCTGCTAAATCAATTTAAGCAGCTAGTACATATGGTGCCTTATTTTTCCATAGATACAATAATGACAGCACCACCCATACACAAGTCCTTTCAACTTCAGGGTAGGCACATTATTACAGTTACAACCCACATACAAACATTCATCCACTTACTAGTGACAACTGAGTTCTGATTAGGTTATATATCTGAACGAAAGACAAAGAACTGCAGGCATCGAATAGCTAGCAGAATAATTCATTTTTTCAGAAGAATATTGAATGTGACAAATAATAGGTTTCAAATGTACCTAAGACATATTTTTGCATATTCCCAAAGCTAGAAAATTCCACATGACAAAATTTATGGTTAACAACTCCTTGAGTCTGCCTGCAAGCACTTACATTGTCATCTTTGAGCGCGGTAAGAACAACTGAAAAATCAACAGAGTTGCCCAAGGTTTTCTGAGAAAATTACACATTGGAGAAAATAGACTGTGATTGCACTTTAAAATCCCAGCAACTCTCAACCAAAGGCCTCAGAATGGAAACAAAAAAATCCTCAATGCATTCAATGGCTGTATCCAAACATCTAAAAAAATCTGATGTAAGAATCTCTTCTTTATTATAACACTGATATTATTTCAAAATGTTTGTACAGTAATCTACACTTGGTGGAAATTCTGCATAATTGTCTTACTGTACTTGCACAGAATTTCAAAATTTGGCATCAAATCAAATTTTGGGAGGCCATTGTTTCCTTTCCACTGAATTTGATGGCTTACTGATATTCTATTAGACAGCAATATAAAATCAAAGCAACAGTTAGAAAATTAGAGAGGCACTTGTCAAAGGCTGTTAGTGTAGGGAAAAGGAGTATAACAAATAGTTTAAGAGCTGCTCTTTAAAATTACAACTTTCAATTCACATTTAGCATTATAGATGAATTACCTTATCAAACACCTACCAGACCTGCTGAGCACAGTGAGGACAGATGAGCACCTGAAAACTTGGGCTGGAGTCTATGTGAGTGACATAAATTGATTGGTTCTCTTAATCCTGAGCAGACTTCTTGTTGTGTACCTAAATATGGACATAAGTATCTTAATTTTAAGCCTCAGGGTCTGAAGGGCAGCTAAATATGTTTCGGCTTGAAAATGACACTTTGTATATCAATAATAATCCACAAAGTTGAGATCTGCCAGAGGAAGAAAAATAAAAGAAAAGACCTGGTCATGCTGAAGACATGAATATCTTCAGATTTGCTTTAGGACTAGAGCCCTCACATGAACAATACTCTACAGATGATGAAGTGATGCTTTGCCAACAGACAACAGATGGTTGTTAAATGACAGATGAGGGTCTACATTTGATAGAGTCAACAAACCAGGCTGTAACATATGTAAAACTAGTAATCCATATGCATGTTTCAGAGACTAAGAGCTCACTGATGATTATAAGAAGTTAGTTCAAAATCATTCTGTTTTCAAGATTGACGTTGCCTCAACATTTTCCTGGTTGAAACCGTGTCTTTGTCACTTACCTTCAAGTGGTAAATGCTAATAGCCTCACGTGTGATAAGAGAGAACTGGGTGGTCTGATTAATAAAAGTTTTCCTTTTTACTGAATGTTATCTTCTCAGAAAATGAAAAGAGGATCATCCTACTGACTCACATAGGAATTCTGTTTGATATTGCAAGAGATGATGACTGATCAGCATTTTCATGTGGCTGGTAATCAGGATAAGGTACAGAATCACAATATTAGGGCACAGAGAACTGCAGCACAGTGTTGCTCTGATCTGATGCTTCAGGGGTTGTTTGTAAAAGAAGAAACAGAAACAACATTTTCATTTTTAAAGTATATATTTCTTGCAGGTATTTGTGGAAGGAAAAGAAAATCCGTCTTCATTTTTATAGTCAAGCAACATTTTATCTAATTAAGTTGCTTTAGTAGCAGGAGATACTATCTAGGAAAATGTATTTTTATTTCTGTAAGGGGTAAATTCTGGTATTAGTTAAAAGTTCTTTTGCAGAAATTAAGACCCAATAAGGAGCTGAAAAAATGTCAAGGAAGGATTTTCCCACTGCAAGAAACTATTTGGGTTATTTTTTCCCATTTCTCATCAGTAGGAGGTTATAAAAACTGTTTCCTTTCTCAGCATTCTGAATATGATTTTGTGTTTTAACTACTGTTTAAATCTTTATCAGAAAACAAGCTTATGAAATTTCTTATTTTTCGGTTACATCTTTCAGCTTTGCTCTGGGGTTTAAAATACCAGCTGAGGCACAAGTCAAAAACCTGTGCATACAGACTGGTTTCTAATATTCCAGAGATTAATATCTGTGTTCCATTTCAACAGAAGATTAAAAAGGCTCCCAAAGATTACCTTTACCAAAGAAATCATATGAGTAATTAATTGTTTCTGTCAGAACCCTGGTAAGTGAAGAGAACATTGTGATGACTGACAATATTGAAGAGAAGATGAAAATCATATACTGGCTTTGACAGTGGATCCCCCAGGCCTTTTCTGTTTTATTTCCAGATTGATTTAAAGTCCATTGAGTTTTGATTGTCTTTTTTATTGTGTAGTTTAGAAGCAGAAGTGTGCAAGATAGTTTTGTTTCTATATGGTTATTAATATTGACTGGATTTTACACATGCATGTGAATATGTGAATTTGATGTGGAATATAGCTTTAGAGTGCTTTTCATCTTTGTATTGATGCTGAATTCTTTTAGAGCCTTTCCTTATAAAGTGCTCATGCATGCAAATATAATTTCTTGCTGTTCTTTCTTTTATCCCTGATAGTATTTCTTACCTATTGTGGTCCCAAGAAGCTTGGTACACTCCGGTAGGGAGGACAGAATAAGGATCCCAATTAATAATAGATAAGAAAAAGATAATAAAGAATGGGGTCAGAACATGACATTGTCCTTAATCCTTAGACTGCAAGGTGACCTCTCTGCACATCAAGTGAAAGCACTCAAGGAATACAAGCCTGTAGATTTTGTGTTGTTTTTTTCTTCACTGTGTTAGTAAACTGGAACAGAACAAATTAGGATCTCAAGAACTGGGAGAGGCTGAGAATTTAGGTAAGTATTGTACAGCTTTCTTTGTCACTGCCTGTGTCCTTTGTTATCATAGCTGTCCTCACACCCTGGGGAGTAGGTAGTGTCATCAGCACATGCCAGCGATGTAGCAACAACAGGTGTGCAAGGAAATGTCCTCAACTCTCATGTACCCTTGCAAATGTAAAGATGAGTCATGTTGGCAAGGCCCAGGAGGAAACCTGGTTTGTATGAATATCACAGCTGAGGATAAGGATTAGAATGCTTCTTGCTGACATTATATAAACACACATCAAGCTGAGGCTGATGCTAACACTTTTCCTTCTGGCTATATGATATCAAGCTTCTGTGATAGGGATAAATATACACAGAACATTTAAATTCCATGTGTCTGTAAAAATGCATGTTCAAGATCTAACTTTCAGTATGAGAGAAAATGTGGCATCAGAAAATGAAACAAACAAGCTGGGTATAGCAAAATTCTAGGAGAGTTCTGGAAGGCATGAAGAAAAGGATTTTTGGAAGAAGGTCTACTTCACTTTGGTGAAGAATATCTTACCCACAAGAACATCTTACCACAGCAGTGTGGACAATACTTCAGCACAGGCTGAAATCACCTCAGTATCACCCTGGTCAAGGAAGCTAGACATCTATTCACTTCTGAAACTCTACTTTACAACCTGTAAGTTGTACGTATGTCCCAGTAAATGATCTCACTCATAATTTGTCTCATCATGGCAACAAGAATATTTCTTAAATCAGTGGAGTTGGGTGACCATAAAGATCTATAAAGGTCCCCAACATTCCGTAAGCAAGGCAGAAGTATCTAAATATATATTTCCTTTAACATTTAAAAAAAATATGTTCTTGTATTATTAGCATAAACTTCTTAATTTCGTGATTTTTAAATGCAGAGTTTAGTGGAAAGTCAAAATTATATTTTCATTTACTTTCAACTTGACATCTAAAAAGCTTTAATGTGACTTTGAAAATCCACATAATTAGAAACTCTCCACTCACTGATATTGGCAGAGATCATGAAAAGTGACAAAACCACATTAGAAGAAAATGAAGGTTGCACAGTCCTGCATTCAGAAATGTGAAAAAGTCTTCACCTCAGCTCAAAACTGAGTGTATATAATCATGCTCTTTATTTACCCCTCTGTGCTCCAGCTGAACACTGCCTCCATTTCCAGCTGTGTTCCCTGAGCAAGGCAGGGTGCTGGGGACACCAGTGCTCTCCATGCTGCTGGTTTATGCACAGTGCTGCACACCAGGCAGAAGCAGCAGCTCAGAAGAAAGATGATTTGCTAATGTGCTCCACCAAGGATAAATCAGCTACCTATAAATATTCAGATAAATGAAATATTCAACTGCATTTTCAGATGGCCACAACCTTGTCAAATATAACTGGATTTTGTATAAGCAAATACACTTTTCCTCTCAAAGCACCATTCCTTTGAAACACAACCAGACATGCAAGCACCCATTTCAAGCATGTACCCAAAGAATCCTTCAGAAATCTTTTAATGTTCATTTTACGTGGGAAAATCTGCCCCAGATTCAATCTAACTGAACAGCTTTTGTTGAAATTATGAAAATTAAACTTATGTTCAGAAAAATGTATATCCCATAGAAATTCTATCCTGAAATGTAGCAGAGTTCTTATCAGCTGAAGAAATGTCTTAGAATGGAAGGTGTCAGCAATTTCTACCTGCTGTCCTTATCATAAACACAATTAAGTAATGTTGCAGCTCTTGAAATTTTAGTGTTTGCAAAGTACAAGGGAGCACGTTGCAAGTACAAACCCTGATAGTCATCTACCAACTACCACTGCTATCAGGTAGTTGCAGCATGAAACTGCAAATGGATTATTACACTTACAAGATACCACCCAAGGCACAGCATAGATAAAACAGAAATAAAAACATTTCCTGGTTTGACAGCAATTTTTTCAAGATATATCCTGTAATTTTCATGTCTTCCAGGTTAAGCAGAGGAGAACATAGGAAGGTATGTATCTGCTATAATACAAAGTTTTCTTTGTTCATGGTTGCTATTAGTTCATTCTGATGATCTGAAGGAAAACTGCAGAGGGCAAACTCAGGCTGAACAGTACATCTCTCAAATCATGGTGTTCTGACTGGGAAATGTGACAAATAAGTAGTTTCTGGAAACTGGAAAAGGTAGTCAACTGCCTTTTTCTTTTGGACTCATGAAAAAGTGCCTTTGTTTAGAATTTTTCTGAACACAGGTCTTGATGTTTTAAGCTGTTAAAAGTTCTTGGGTTTTTTTCCCTTTATACCACTTATTCCTAACAAAAACTACAGTTCCTGGGTGCTAAATCATTGCATTTCCTTCCTAGAATATTTTGTAATCATTATTTGTTGTGATAAATAATGTTTGTTAAGGTTTTCCCATTTAAAAAAAAAAAAACCAACAACCCAAAAACCTCACCCTGCATTCTAAGGTGCTTCCCATTAGAACAGATATATGATATAACATATAATATATGATATATGATACAATATATGATATATAATAGACATTGGATAAGGGTTTCACAGACTGCAACCTCTTTTGGAGGTTTAGATTTTTAGCTAACATTTCCTTTTTGATTAAACTGATAGCTCTATTGCTACTGCAAAAATTACATGGTTTATTTTTGATGTGCTTTATTTTCTTGGTTGGTTATTTTTTTAGAAGCCTCAGTTTCTTACTCACTTGCAGGTATCTTCATCAGTTGCTCAGTTATAATGGTTAGCACTGTAGTGATGGATCACAAGTTTACATCTCAGACTCAAGAGCAGGCAAAATTTAGAGTATTGTGTATTAATGAATTCATGGTAAGATTTGTGCTGCTGTAAATATAAAAGCACAAATCTCACCATGAATTCATTGATACACAATACTCTAAATATTGTTTATTTAAAAAAAAAAACCATTAAATAAATACTACAAAAAATTTATTAAATTCTAGTTTTGAGGAAAAAAAGAGAAATTTAGGGCAACAAAAGATAACAGTAATGTATATAAAGTAAATACTAATGTAAAGAAGATATTTAGGAAAACACAAGCCTTAAGGAATAGTGTTAAAATATGTAATAGTATTCCTTCAGGCCTTTATTTAATATATGTCACTTGCATTTTGTTAATTAGGGTATTGTCAAATAATTCCTCTTGACATAATATAACTACTACAGATCATTCCCCAAAATATTAGATGAAAATATTGAGTATTTACTTTAATTCATTATTTTAATCAGCTCTGTTTAAAAAAATAACTCTGTAGCGTACATCTAATGAAATGAATAAATTAATAGACATGAAACACATGCACATTGGATTAATTACTCTTCTCAATGTCTGAAACACTGATTTATTGCAAATATTTTCTGAATTCAGTCACAAAAGGAAGGTACTTAAAATTATACCTGTCATAATATTAATTACAAACTTAATCACAAGAATTCTTAATTGAAATTTTCTCCAGTTCTAGTAAATAACTCTTCCAGTTGTATTTGATTTGTTCTGCTGCTAACAAAATCTTGCCATTTACTTGGAGCAAACAGGAGACACACAAATGATTTCAATAATTTTTAGTTTTTCAGAAAAAAAAATTCTGTACTAGGTTTTAAAGAGATAATTTAAAAATAATTATCAAAAATGGGTATTATGAATTATTCTGTGAGAAGTACATCCAATAATTAAAAATTTTAACTAATATGTAACCTAAGTATCTATATTATTTCCTTGTCAGAAAATAATAAACATTCTAGCAGAATTCTCTTCTAAAGATTTCTGTGACAAACACTGGTGCCACAGAATTATTCAGTGCATGGCATAGTCTTCTAATATACTCCACTGGACTATGCACCTCCACTTGAATTCCACTTTTAGATTATATTTTTGTAAGCAAAGTTAAAACACAGAGACAATGATCTATGACTTTGTAGGGTTTTTTTCCGAGGAAGAGAATAGTCTAAATGTCCTTCTTAAAACTTCTTGTAATATTTCTTGCTTTGACCAATTTCACTTTAATCTTACTTTAACTCTTCTGTTCTTAAAGCCTTGCAGAGAATCTTTTTCTACTAATTCACAGAATTATTCCACGTACATTTCTAGTAAATTCCATATCACCTTTTACTCTCCTGCTGCTTCAATGTCTGGTCAATTTTATAGCCAAGTTTAAGGACTTAACAGAAGTAAGATTATTTTGATGTTCAGTAGAGCTAGAGGGAAAGAAAACAGATCTGCAGAAGTATATGGTGTTGGTGCAGGTTGCAGGTGTTCAGATAACACTTCAGAACTCAGCACAAGAGACTAATTCAGTGTTCAGAAGACTTTGAGGAAGACCTCAGAGACCAATTCTTGTTATTATCCTATTCTACTTTTATAACAATGTGAAATGCATACGTATGAGTTGGGAACTTCTTCTAAAAAGTAAAACTATTTACATGGAAAGCTTCTAAATAATTGATTGAGGGATCAAAACAGCATAAATATGCTTCTAAAAGAGATACCAACTGGATTTAAACTGTAAGTTTTAAAACTAGGAAGTTTCTAGTAGTGAATCACAGAATAATAGATTATCCTGAGTTGGAAGTGACCCACAAGGATAATGAATGTCCAACTCCTGGCCCTGCACAGCACCATCCCCAAGAGTCACACCATGTGCCTGAGAGGGTTGTCTAAACACTTACTAAACTCTCTCAAGCTTGGTGCTGAGCCTCCTTCCCTGTGAGGCTCTTTCAGTGTCCAGCTCCCCTCTGGGGGAAGAATTTTTTCTAATATCCAACCTAAACCTCCCCTAACACAGCTTTAATGAGAATCCATAATCCTGAGATATATCATCTTCTCTAGTCCAAAGTCCTGACTAAAGATCTAGTCTAACTTTAGCACTGAAAAATATTAGATGACAGCACTTTGTTGGGGCCTTAAGCCTGTTGATTACGTCTTATTTATATATTGAGCCAAGAATTGCAGGGTTCATTTTTTTTTTCAATTTTCAGCTATTCATGGATTTTTTTTCATGGAAGGGAGGGAGGAGTTCTGCCCAGAAATTTATCTTTCAGTGGAGCTTCAATATTTGATTATTTTCCATGTACTAGAAGAAATTCTAATGTATTTTTCTCCTGTGCAGATGAATAAAAGCAGGATATTGTCCTTGCAAGATATCACCTCTTCTGAGTGCTATATCGACATTGTCATTTTTCTTTCCTATGATAAAAGCGGTTAATGCAATGTTGTCTGTCAGGAAACTGCCAAAATTGCTTGTGAATAGAAAAGAAATAGATTTGTTATTTGTAGAATAGTCTTGCACATTAGAAGGATGTCCTCTTCAGCCTCTGTTGCCTTGCTTATATTTTCTTTACATTTTCTTTCTTTTTCCTAAATATTACATTTTTCTGGATGACATCCATTCTTGTTTTACTGCTTTCTTCACATAAGGATAAAACTAATAATTCCTTCCATATGCATTAAGCAATCCACTTCCACTCCAAGTTTTTGGAAGTAACATGGACAATTTTCAAGGAAAATTCTTACATGAAGTTTGGGAGATTGGAAATATTTCTTTTCTTTCCTTCCACTTTTCTTGCTACTGAAAAAAATCATTTTGAAGAATTCTAGAAAAAAAAGTTCTGGAAGGAAAATAAATGAGAAAGCAAATAGAAAAGATAGCACCTAGAATTACCTCCCAGGCTTTAAGTGATCATCAGGCAGCAATTAATCAAGAGAAGAATCATCAAAATTAAAACTAGATTTCATTGTATAATTCTCTGCAAAAGAGAATTAAAAAAAAAATAACAAAACCCCCAAGCAAACAAAACAAAAAATATCACCGTAGAATTCACTGTGAATACTTTAAAATGTTCTGACCTATTATGGATAGATTAAATATGACATAAAATAGTATTGTAATTTATTAATTCTAATTATATTCAACAAAACCAGCAAAACCCAACAAAATAAACAAGAGAATAAACACATAAAGAAATAAACAACACAATGGAAAAAGTTAGATCATAACAAAAGGGGATTTACCCCAACACTTATATCTCAAAAAATAAAATTAAATCTCCCATGATTTTTATAATTAATGAGAAGTGTTTTCTAGACTCTAAAATACAAGTATTGTAGCTCAGAGATGCTTTTTTCTCTAAGTAAAAAGGCAAGCTGAACACACTGCTTGGGATGAAGATAACTGCTAGTGAATTCCATTGATAAATATTATGAAATAAT
Source organism: Promerops cafer (assembly GCA_013398275.1). NCBI lineage: Eukaryota > Metazoa > Chordata > Aves > Passeriformes > Nectariniidae > Promerops > Promerops cafer. The sequence goes on along the minus strand of VZSE01014922.1, from coordinate 384,261 downwards.
ATCTCCAATTATTCTTATAATTGTTCTAATTATTAAAATTAGCCTCTAATTATTATAAGAGGCAGATTTTTGAAGGCTTTTTTTTTTTATTTCATCTGTTTGCAACCTGAAGATTTTTTTGTGGAGCATAGTTCATATTATCCATTGACACAATAAAGTATTAAAATTCTTCCAAAAATGTGCGTATATTGTACTGTTAAAGAATTATTCACTTCCTGCTCATGAATGTTTGAAGACTCAAGGTTCTGTCTGAAAAATATTTATTTTAAATAAAAATTCCTATTTATCAAAAATGACAGTTGCTAGAAATGCCCCATGTACTTGAAGGTAGTAATTTATACTGCAAAAAGACCATGGTTCCTCTCTTGAGAAAAAATAACCCACAACAGCCAAAATAGACACCATCATTGTCATAACCTTTTAAAAATCCAGAAGAGAGAAATGAGAAATGAAAATATTTTTGCCTTTGAAATTGTTTGGTCAAGCAAAAAAGTAATGAAAAGTTTCTGTCTTCACAGAGTTAGTCATGTAATCTGGCTAGATAAAAAGGTTTTTTCGTATCTGATAATTATAATAAATATTATTGTTGTTAGCTAGGATGTTACAAGTCATTGAGAGGTACAAATGAGGTTGTTAATTTATCAGAAGAGCAAAGACTTTCTTACAGATGGAATTGATATCTCTCTTATTCCAAATAGATCAGCTAGTTGACTTATCATCTGTTTTTCAAAAACATTTTGATTTGACACTTCAGTATTTTTTAGGCAATAAAAGCAGAATATGAATGCCACAAACTTGATGAAACACTAAAAAATACAAAATGAGTGTGATACCAGAAAAGTGAGTGATACTGTGCTAGAAGCAAATTGCTAATGGAATTGGGTAAGTACCCATGTGATATTGTCATCATTCACCTTGCCAAAAAAATAGAATCTTCTCAAAACTGTTACAGAAAATAAATAAAATAATAATAAAAACAACCCAAAACACAGAAGATATGTTTAATCTGTTTACACAGCCCCATGTTTAAAAGAAATAAGGAAGAAAATTCAGTACCTGAAACCAGATGAAGTATAAAGAATAGGTTGAATTGGAGTTAAATAGATATTAAATATTTTTTATACTGTATATTTTGTAAACATCTTTATCTCATGATAACTTTTTGTGTATTAGCCTAGCCCAAATTTCTGTTCAAAAATAGTAAAAATCAAAGTAATATTTCATAATGCATATTATTTAAATTGTTATGAATAATGTAGGTTTAGGGATTTTGTAAATTTTTTGTAGATTTCAATACAACCATGAAATATTAACACTCAAGGTTGGGATCTCAAACTCAGTGCTTCATAATAACATATCCCATAATACAATTTCATGTGAAACAAGTAGCCACATTAAGGGCAGCCAAAGCTCACTCATATCCAAATCTACATACCCACACATGACAAGGAGCATCTTTGTTTAGCATTTCTAGCAGAATTTATTATCTCTATTGCATAATTTGTACATCTTCTTTAATACTACAGAAGTCTTCTGTGTGCCTCTGTGTATCCCTTTCATCTTCTCCTTCTGAAAAAAAAGCTGATTGTTGGTTTAGGAAAGAAAACCCAAGTCAGCAATTAAGTTAAGGGTAGGATCAGCTCTCAATCTGTGCAACAACCAGCAATTTCTGTCATCCGACTGGAGGTCACATTTCAGCTTAGGAGTAAATAGTTCTGAAGAGGCACCTCTGAAAGAGTGGTACCTCTGGGGCAGGGAAAAGCTGAGAATACTCCAAAATTGTGGCTTCACTTAAGCCAGTCCCCTTCATGCATTCAGACTCCTGAAAAGTGATTGTTCTGATCCTGTGTTTAATCCTAGCGCAATGTGCCTTTTCAGAACAATGTTTTGAGCTTCAGAAGGAAAGCTGAACAGTAGATGTTACTCAAGCTACACAGTATTTTGAAGATTAAAATATTGACCAGTTTACTGCAAGATCTGCTAGTCATGTCCTGCCTTGTTACCTCCCAACAAGAAGAGTTAAATAGTCTTACAGTGGAGTGGCCACATACTGAAACACACATTAACAGGACTTTCAGTAAGTTATCCATCTCCATAATTTTTTCTAGAATATTTCCAGGCTATTATTAGGCTAAATTTGATCTCTCATGATATAACTTCTATAACTCTAAATATTTTATGTAAAACAAATCTAGTAAAAATGCTTTCACATGAGTAAACGTCACAGAAATTCTTTCTAGAGGTAGCAAGGATACATTTAGTTACCCAAAGCACTTGCAAGGAAAGCCATTACCTTCTACCTTGACTTTTAGTTTAAAAGTTTTCAATGTTCTTCATTCTTGAATTAAATCCATCCAGTCAAGAGTTTTCAAAAGGTCATCTTGCTGCTATGCCCTCTGTATTTTGGCTTGATGGGGTTTTGTTTGTTTGTTTGTTTGTTTTGTTTACTGTCTTTTTGGTTTTTTGCTTTGGGTTTTTTTTGTACTTACTTCATTCTACAGTCAGTTCTTTTTTCTTTTTTCCCTTAGAGGTGCGACAATCTGGATTCATGGAGCTGATTCCCTTCTTGCTGCCCACATGTGCTCCAACATTACAGCCCCACAGGCTGCAGGGCCTTTCCAGGGGAAAAGTTGAGCTCTGCAATGGTTCCTGTGAAGTGACAGCCAGCAGCAGTGAAGGCAAAGCACGCAGACACGTTCTCTGTGCTGACCAGTCCCTGTCCTTTGCAGAAATAGGTAGTACTTCTGCAGCAAATTGGGGATGAAAAAAGGTGTAAGGATGCCATTTATCACAAACGCAGATATTTTCTACCCCCTACCTCCTAGCAATCAGCTCAGTATTCAAAAAGCAGAATCTGTGAAACTTGCTTCTGAGGGAACTGGCTGATATTGTTGCCAAGCCACACTCCATATTGGAAAAGACATGGTGATATTTAACAAGGGGAGAAAGGAAAGAGGGAACTACAGACCTGTGAGCCTCACCGCTGTGCCTGGGAATGTAGTGGAACAGATCTTCCTAGAAGATAAGCAAAGGCACATAAAAGACATGGAGGTAATTCAAGGTAGCTGGGATGGCTTTACTAAGGGTAAATTGTGCCTGACCAATCTGGTGGCTCTCTGTGATGGAGCAATGGCAATGGTTGACAAAGGAAGACAGATTGATGTCATGTATCCAGAATTCTGTAAAGTTTTTGATAAGATTTCATGTGACATTACTTATCTCAAAATTGGAGTGACATGGATTCAATTGATAATGAATTGGCTTGATGGATGTAGCCAGAGAGTTGTGGTCAATGGGTCTATGTCCAGCTGGAGATATGAGCCAAGAGGTGTCCCTCCAGGCTCTGTCCTGGGACTGGTGCTTTTCACTGTCTTCATTGAGGACACAGAGTGAGACTGAGTGCACCCTCAGCAAGTTTGCAGAGGACACAAGGCTGAACAGTAGTTGAGGAATGGAAGAAAAGGATGCCATCTGGAGGGACCTGGACAAACACGAGAAGTGGGCCTGTGGAAATCTCATTAAGTTCAACAAGTCCAAGTACAGTGTGCTAAGCCTGGATTGGGGCAGTCTGAAACATGAGTACAGACTGGGAGTTTAGTCGCTGATTTTTAAGCATTCCTTTTGTTATAATCATTGAACAAAATAATTTGTAAGATATGGAAAGAGAAGGTTGTACATTCCAGCTGACTAACGTGTTAGATAAAAAGATATTCCATTTCATATTGAAGATTAACTACAAAGTTTGCTACTGAAGTAATTCTTTTCCTCTGTGTGAATAAATGTAGACATAGATAAACAATATCATTCTAAAGGAAAGTAAATATAGTGTCTATTCAGCTGTGGAAATAATTTCTGCATGTAGTGTATATGTTTGTACAGTCACATCTGTACATTGTAAGGACAGCATATATTTTTCCCATTCTAGACTATTTAAATTCTATACAGCCGTTAAATACTGGATCTCTGGTTAAATAAAGCCAGGGGACACTTATAAATAACTAAGAATAGAAATTTATAGACTTGGGACTGTACACTTTATAGTTTCATAGGGCTCCAAAGTCTTGAATGCTTATTTGAGAGGTTCCATACCTTAACTACTTTCTCTTCAATCACAATCTGAAAAGAGTCATCCTGACTGACACTCTTTGAGATATTAAGAAAGATTCATGTTCACCTGCTTTAAAACATAATATATTCCCATCTATTATGGAAATAAGATTCTTTTGTATGATTCTAGTAAAAATATTTCCATAGAAAGTGATAATTAGGATAAATTATATTTGAAAAATTTGACTTTCATTTCATGGACTGAGTATAAATAAAATATAAATAAAAGAAAAATGTGACTATATTCTTACATTTGCAGTAATTTTAGATGGTGATTTCTTCTTTTATTTTGAAGCTGTCTCAGAATCTAACTCAATTGTTGAGACATATTGCTGTATAATTCAAGAGGCAGAGATAATTCCACTTAATTATCATATGGGTTCATTAGGAGCTTGTATGTGATTCTGAATATATAAAACCCAACTCATTTTAGATCCAAAGAATACTTTTTGTTATAATAAACATCTATATATATGCTATTTATTCCTAATAGCATCTATGATTATGCCAAAAGTACGAGAATATTTTATATTGTTATAGTGTCAGTCAAAATCAAATGCCAGCTATACTAGGTACTGCTAAAAAGTCACAGGTTCACCAAATGAGAACCTGAGAGCTCAAACTGAAGCAGTTGACTTTCTGGTGGCACAAAAAATGTTTGACACTTTGTGGAGCAATGTCACTATCACATTCTTTGATAACTGTGTTATGATTTAAAAAGACTGAGTGGACTTTAAGGCTCCTCTACCTTTGTTCCTAGATATTGCAATTAATTGATCCTGAGTCTTCTTTCTTCTTTTCTTGTTTTGAGCTTTGTTTTTTGCTTACAGTGTGCTTTACCCACACAGCATTTAAATTATCTGTGCCTCATCTAAGTAAATTGCTAAAACTTAAATATTTCACATATAGGCAAAAATAGTTGAATTTAAGGGGTTTTTATGTTTGTGTTTCTTTCTGATCTTTCTCTATTCCTTTTTGCTCTAGTTATAAAAGAAAAAATAAGAGAATTTTTAAAAAGTACCTAATGGCTTCACAAATAAGAGAAGCTAAGAATAAGACATTTTTCACCAAAATAAAATATTTAAATGAATTCAGGATGTGATTTCATGTGAGAGGGAGATTAAGTTACATTTTGTACTTTGTACTCTTTGTCTTTTATCACTGCTGATTGTTTGACGTTTCGCTTTCACTGTGCCATATCAATGATGAAGTGTTGGAGTCAGGAGCTGTATGCAGACCTTATCCTGAAACACTCCCTGATTCAAAATGCCCTTTGAGTTCAATGGTATTACTAAGCACCAATAGAAATATTTAGCAAGAACCCATATATTTAACTAATAAATATAATATCTCTGTTTTCTTAGGGAAAATTAGAAATGCAATATTACAGCATGAATACTATCTGGAGTACCTCTGCTTTCTTTTCAAGCAGATTACCTCTAGGTAGAAAAAAGCAGATGTACAGAATAAAGGGAAGGGAAGGGAAAAGTACAGCTCTGCCCTGAGCCTCAGTAGGGTTTTTGTATTATTTTTAAACTGCCTCTTGAAGTTTCATGCTGTATCAAGGCATACTTAGCCTTTTTTTTTCCCCAGTATAAGTTCTTCTTTTTTTTTTTTTTTTTGTTCTCCTTTCCCCTGTAGTTTCTAACAGTATTTTAGGTTTTCAAGGGAGATAACTGGCCTAAAAGAAGCTGAGAAAGAATGCAGAAAAACTGCATTATTGTGCTTTGGGCAGCTACATTAGGACTTTACACCATGCCTATTTAGAACAAAGCAACTGTGCTCCATTTTGTTCACTTTGTGTTTATTAGCTCTTTTTTCCATTTCTTTTAAAGTGATGATATATTTCTTGACACTGTGGTGGCACTGAGTGCTGCTTCTCATCCATTCCTCAAACAGAATTTCTTCAGAAGATCTGTGTTCTCATAATTCCAGCAACTCCTTATTTTCTGGCATTAATGAGAAATAAGTTTTTTGTAGAGGTAACGATTCAGTAATTATGAGTACTCTTAAGCCATAAGCCCTTTAGATGTTCAGAGAGCTTTATCAAAGCCTATTCTTTAAGAGTGAAAAATGTAACTGCTGACAATCTGCTATGTGAAAACCAAACCAGAAGGAGGCTTTGAGATGAGTATGACCCTGACGAGAGATGTCACCAGATGGGGCTTTGGTACACAAACCTTCATGAGGTCCAAACTTCTCCTTAGAAAACAAGGAATAACAAATTCCAGGAAAACAAGCCCAACAAAAATACTTCGTATTTATAATCCAAATAGCAATGGTAATAAGACTGTAATAAAAATGACAATTCTAAGTAAACCATTTACTTCCCATAGGAAAACAGTAAGAAGAGAAGAAGAATCATAGCTGTTCTCTGTAAGCTTCACCTGTCTTTTCCAGATATTAAATGCTGTAGGCTATGTGGTGGTGATGCAGGGCAGTGCTGGTGGTTGTTGTGGAGTGTGGTTTGTGGTGGTAGTGGGGGGTTGTTTTGTCACTTTTGGTTTGGGGTTTTTTTTTTAACCTCTGGAAATCATGGAGCAATAGAGACACCTACTGGTATTTTTGCAACATTGAAAATTAATAAGTCTCTTGGGAAAACACTAAAATATTTAGTGTATGTTATACTATTTTGCTTCCTATTATAGGTTTTGAGATTTAAAAAAAAAAAGAACATGAACCTAGGGAATAAAAAAGTCACTGTTCGCATTAAATTCATAATGTTCCAGATATGCAATGTCCTTCTGAAATTCCTATTTTTTGATCAGAACACATTCAAGAATTCTTAATGAAGTTAGACTTTAGATTAAGAGAATATAATATTTTTATTTCTCAATGTATAATTTAAATGGCAGGTGACCAAATATATATTGAGTATAGTGTGGAATATACTCGTTATAATGCCCTTAGACTGTTTTGGACACCTAATGCATTCTCCAGTTTTTTCAGTTACTGACTTAACTTTTGACACTAGTAGCAAAATCCTGTATTTTCCCTTAATTCTTGGAAAAAATAGCATACTTAAATAATTACTGTCTGCTTCTATTTCCTTTTATGATGTTACTGACAGTTCTTGAGGGAAAGAGGACAGTTTTAACAACTACAGCTTTCTGAAAGATGTGGATAAATACCATATTGAAAGAGCTTGGAAAAATAGTTAGATGTTTCAGAAGCAACTGGTGGCTTTCATTTAACAGACAGAAGGCCAGTTTGATCAATGTTCTCTTTTTTTGTTGTTTTTTAAAGTTCAAGAATAAAAACATTTTACTTTGTGATTCTTGGCTACCTGGCTTTTACTCAATTAAAACCACAAACTGATTATGTACTAATTATGATTCAGAACATTTCCCAGAGGGAGTAGAGGCACAAATCTGATCTAATATGGTGTGACAGCTGGCTGCTATTCCTTCCTTATTATTAACGTCAGTTCTCAAGATGGTCTGTGCCATAGCTTGTTTTATCTGGGGAAAAAACACTGGGAAAATTTGGAGAAAATGTAATATCCTTGAATTGACCAGAGTCCTAATCCTACGTCAGGGATAGCTGGGTTTACCTCAAATGATTGCACTACATTCTCAGAGTGAAGAGAACTTTTTAAATCCTCATATTCACCACTGGCTCCAAATACATTCAATTTTACAGAAAATAATTTCATAAATAATGTTTTATTTGTGATTGTCTCCTTGTACTTGACCCTGGTGAGACTGCATCTCATGTACTGGGTTCAGTTTTGGGCCCCTCCCATTTAGGTGCTGAAGGGGGTCCAGAGTAGGGCAATGAAGCTGGTAAAATGTCTGGAGCACAAGTCTTATGAGGAGCAGCCAAGGGAGCTGGAATTGTTTAGGCTGGAGGAGGCTCAGGGGACACCTTATCACTCTACATTTCCCTGAAAGGAGGTTGTGGTGAGGTGGGGGTCAGACACTTCTCTCAAGTGATAAGTGATGTGACAAGAGGAAATTGCCTCAATTTGCACCAGGGGAGATTTAGATTTGACATTAGGAAAAATTTATTCACTGAAAAGATTTGTCAAGCATTGGAACAGGCTGTCCAGGGAATTCACCATATCTGGAGGTATTTAAAAGACATGTCGATGTGGCACTTAGGGACATGGCTCAGTGGCAGAGTTGACAGTTCTGGGTCAGTGGTTGAACTCTATGATCTCTTTTCCAAGCTAAATGATTCTAGCTGGGTCAATGGCTTGAACTCTATGATCTCTTTTCCAACTTAAATGATTCTATTATTCTATGATAAAAAAACTGTCTAACAATTTGTGACTAGGGATTATGCTAATTTAAGTGACTCTTAATAACTCCTTCATGTTCTGAAGATTTTCAGGCTTCTAAGAGGAAATGACCTGAAATAGAAGTTTTTTCCAGTAGTTCAGTTTTTATTGCAACTCTAATTGATTATTTATTTAAAGAAATAAATTCAGGAATTGAATTTTCATGAAGATCTCTATGAAAGTTTTATATGAATATTTATTGAGAGATAATAGAAGATGGTATGTCATGTGAGGCCTTTGAGTGTTTTCTACAGAAAGTGTTCCCAGTACTAAAAATAGTGATGTCCAAACTCATCAGAGATAATATTTTCTGTGGTGAAATGGTCACATGATATAGTATTTGATTAAAGGTTTTTCCTGCATCTGATATGGTCCTCCTGGGGTCCTAAGAAATAATCTGTGTACACAAGTGTGTGTGTGCAGCATCTGAAATCAGTGAAAGGCTGTGTTACAGCCCCCCAGAGTAACTCACAGGACAGGGTATCACAGGAAGGCAAAAAAGAGACTGGTACCTCAACTGCTGAAACAGAACTAGAGACCCTTTCAAGGTAAAGACATAAAGTCTGGTGGATACTGTTTATTAGAATAACCCTCAGGTCGGAATCATCTCCAGAAGCATCCTGATGAAGACTTATTTTGAAGGAAACTGGTTGGCTTGTACCAAAAGGGCATGAGACATAGCACTATATAGCCAAGTGAAGGACCAAGGAGTGAACTAGGTAGCTAAATAATCACATGTGAAGATGCCATATAAATAACGTGGGGGAATTTATAAATTTAGTCTCTGTAAAACATGGACATATCAGTCTAAAACACTGGAATTTCTTCCAGTTTCCATAGAACTCTTGTTTTCATGCCTTAGATGTTCAGTTGCTGTGAGCAGGGCTTTTATCCTGTAGTTTCCATATTATTTGCTTTGATTTTCTTGATGTTCAGTAAAGTCACTGAACATTCTTAAGTACTGATTCTGGACATACTCAAGTCTGAGTCAAAAAGTTTGTTGAACCTTTAGTAGGAAAGATAAGCTTTCAAATAGGAAAAAGGGTTTAGGGATTAGGCAAGAAAGGGATTTTTGTATCTCCTTTGTTCATAAACTGACTTTAACTTGGCCATCAAAGACCACCAAGCAGTTGTTGCCAGAAAACACTGCATTACACCTTAAGGAGTCAGGTACCCCGAACAAAACTACATCCTTGCACCCCAGCTTTGCCCCACAGTATGCCAATTATAGTATTTCTATACACTTTGTGACCCAGCTTCATTCTTTTCCTTCTTCTAGGTGAGAAACAGCATCATCTACCTGTGGGATAGCAACTCTGAGGTTGCATCTTAGCTTGTTCATAATTTCACTTCACTCTTGCTTTCATCCATTAAAAACAGGGAATTATTAGACAACAGAAAGTGGTAAATTTTCCAGAATTTTTTCAGACCTGAAACCTCAACTGGACAAGTGGAAGAAATATGAAGACCTGTAGAATACCAGCCATAGTCTCTGTCAAACACTGTTTAAAAACATGGTACATCATCATTGTTATTTATGAATATGTATTTTATAGCTATCAGGTATGTCATTGTTTTTAGTGTAAGGATAAAGGACAGGGTTTTACACAATACTAAACTTCATATGTAAATATATACTTTTATATTGTCTGCATGTAAGGTTGTCTCACAAGTGTTTTGTTGTCAAAATCAATGATTCAGCACACAGAGAACTATGAATTTTCCTTTTCCCATCAGATTTCTGTCGACTACAAATACATTTCTTACTGAAAAAAGTCTGTATAATCCTACAATATTGAATTTGCAGCAGTTATACATGTATACAATTTGAATATTGGTGGCTAAAACAGAATAACAAATAATATTATCACATGTTCTATCATTATTCCTCTATTTTGAAATGCTAATTTCTGAAGACATTTAGATGCATTTTTACCCTATTCTGTGAAAAAAAGTATTTTTCAGGAAAGTGCATATAGAATTATACCTGAAATTTTCAGAAGGAGGTAGGAATCTGACTTTTGACAAGCAATGTGATATGGTCTGCAAGTCCCATTAATCTAGTGCTACTGATATTTTATATCATCTCTTCCAAACAAAAGAGAGAGATAATTTTTTTGGTCTCAACTGATGCATGATATATATGAGAACATTCATATATATCATTCAGTTTTCTAAGCAATGGTCTATGAACCACCTCAGACATTAATAAGTATGTAGCAAAAATTGCCACTTCATAACAGCCCTTTTATATGACAAGGTTATTTGCATGTATTCAATGAAATATTTTAGAATATCAAAAATAAATAAAATTTTAAAAATTATAAATCTTCAATTAAAGATTTCTCCCTAATTCCTGAGGCATTATTCTTTATGTGTCATCTATTTTGATTTGCTTTGGTCTGCATCATAAAGAACACTATGAATTTAGAGATCTAACCTTCACATACTTAAGATCACTTTTCTCTATCTAGTTTCTGTTTCTCTGTGTCCTCAATTTTTCTGTTCATTTTTATTCCCTGCTTCTGTGTTCTGCATTACCAGTGGTAGGCTGATCTATTCTACAATTAGAAACAAGGACTTTGGGAAGAAAGGGTTACAAGGGAGTCTCTCCGACAATGAAATCTAGTCTATTTCATTACAAGTAACCAACAAACCAGAATTTTGTTAAGAATGTTTTCCAGAATACACAATCCTGCTGCCACTTTTCTTAGTGCATAAAAACCCCCTGTATCCTGGAGGCAAATGAAAGACCTACAGTAAAGCACCAGAAACCACACTAAGCTAGAGGAAGAGAGCAGAAATCTTATGAGCCTCAGCATTAGCCTATCTCAGAATGGAATCTGTTCGCAAAAACTCCAAGGTAATTTTAAGATATTACAAAATCTGTGCTACAGAAGAGGGCAAAGTGGCACCCAAGTGGCAATCTGAGCTGGGGATTAAAAACTTCCTCTTTTATTTCAGAACAGCAATCCAATGAAGATAGAAAGAGTAATCAGATCAGGTCTATACATACTGTTATTGTGTGACTAATAACCAGTGTCTGGAGAAGAAGGAAAATAAAACCACACAAGAACTAGAAAAAAAATTTAGTCTTAGGGTGGAAGAACTGGAGAACTCCTCCTTTTCTTCCTGGTTAATACTGACAATCACACTGATAGATACTCTGAGATTTAGGATTAGTGTAAAATTGAAAAGATTGTCCTTTTCAAACCATGGAGATATTAAAATCATTGGATATCTGAAAAGTCAAAGAGGAAACTCTTAGTTTGTTTCCCCATTATTGAAATATTACTTCAGGAATCCCTTCCATAAGTTTATCATGAATGGTCCTGACATAATTTTGTGTACCACATATATCTATTTCTTTCAGACTGCTTTCATAGTTAAAATTTGCCTTTTAAATTCTGCAACTTACTCTTCCAAAAATAGAAGAAACTGTAATAACTACAGCTTCTGAAGCTTTAGAGAATACTGTAACTCTTATCGAGGTCAAAGTATAAAAGCCCTTGATTTCTTATCCAACCTTTTTTGCTTTTATGCATCACAGAGGCATAGAAACCCACACAGATTTTGAAAAGAGATGCTGCCAGTCAAGGAAATGAATGATGTGCTTTAAATGATGTATGTAGAATCTCTTTCAGAACTATTTGACACATTGGATATGGTTGATTTAGAGGCCAGACATTTTTTTAAATTTCATTTTATTTTTTGCTTCAATAAATGCAAGGTGATTATTTCAAAGCCACTAATATTAATAACAAGAAAATAACAGGTATTCAACTTCTTTAATTGAAATTAAATATCTGTTTGTCCCTCAGCTTCCTTTACACGTGGCTTTACATGTACAAAAACCATCAAACAGCAGCACACAATCAAGCAGAAGCACCTGAAGCCTGGAACATTTGATGATGCAGGTAATGATGACGATTAAAAATAAAGACACAGCTGTCACTTGAAGAATGGCTTGAATTTTTGAGACTTCTACTCTGTAGTTCATGTAGCCTCACAAACTCACCATATGGTTACCTCTTGGGGCATGTCTACACTAATTGGTTTATCTAAAACTGAGATGCATTGAAGCAAAAGCTGCAGTGTAACTGCTCTGATGCAATTGCATCTGAGATCACTGCCAAACCATGCTACTTCTCAAATTATTACTTCTACATGAGGGAAATTTATCTCAAAGCATGTGCTCAACCATGGTGCATACATTTGTAACGTTTTTGGAACTGCTGCCCTGCCCTGTGCACTGTGTGATTTTTGCTGAAGAAAAGGAAGAATACGCCAATTACACTACTCATTCAGATAGAAATTATATTACCATTTTTATTCATGCCATAGGCCTAAAAATTCATAAATGAGAAGACTTCTTTATAGAGTTCTTATAGGAGTGTGTAGGACAGCTGTGGAATGCAACAAAACTTTCAGGAAATGTGTTTTTTAGAACAACATGGAGAAGAGGGGGTAAGGACTTCTGTCTATTTAGAATTCTCTACCATGTGTGCGGCAGCCTTGCACTTAGTATCTGATTAACAGATAGATTTGAGTAATGAACAAACCATCTGTGGGGTGACAGTGCAGTGTACCTTCAGGAGATGATTATCTGGCAGGCAGCGAGGCAGTGGCCAGCATTAGTGCTCAATACAATAACTGTTAGAGGAAAACTGAAGACTTGGCTGAAATCTGGGAGACAGAGACTGGACAGTGTGACTGTCCAGGGAGCAGCTTGCCTGTATGTGACATCTCCTGGGGGCGTATCATCTTCTATGCTTTTTACTCCACTGAAGAGAGAAAATTTTTGTCTATAGGAAGGTACATTAGTATGCTGTACCTGTCTTCATGACTTTTAAAATTTAGATAACAGCATATCAACAAATTTTTCAGGGAGGTCAGTAGATCTTCAGAATTTGTTTCTCAGCATCACTGAGGGACCTTATGTAGGTTTAGAGAGATCTCAAGTCTATGTGAAGGGCTGTTATGCATTTCACACAAAACACGTGAAATTGTATTATAGGAGAAATCAAGGCTTCCTGCAAGGAAAAGAAAAGAACCTCTTTTCCTTTCAATAAAAAAATACCAAAAACCACAACCCAAGACCTAAAAATCAACAAATGTAAATAAACCAAGTTGTAATTATTAATATCCTTCCAAATAAGATGTTAACATAAAAAGTCAGTCCTCTTAGAGATTTTAGAAGAGTGATAAACATTTTTCTAGGTGCAGGTAGGTTCCACGTTTGTGCTAAGGAGGAAACACAGTACCTTATCCAGTTAAATTTCTGTAAGAAAAAAACTTAATTGAATAAGTCAGAAGCTGGAGTTAAGGAATCGCTCTCCTAAATAAGCTGAGGGTTAAAGCAGTAGTGAAATATACAGGCAGTCTGTGTAGCCTGACAGAAGTTAGAGGAGCTCAAATGTGTGTGTTTCCCCTTGTAAACAGTTTCTTTTGTCAGGTAGGACTCTGGAGATCACAGCCTGATTCCATTCTGCTGGACTCACACGAGTAGTATAGGAGGAATTGAAATAAGAAAAGACAGATGATGGACAAAAACATTGAACATACATTTCAGGTATACTTGTTTTTCATAATCCTCTTCATCAGCTTTGTGTTTTTATCCTGATCAATCCTACATCTGCCAGTTAGGATGTATCTAATTAAAATGAGGTCCTATTCTGTCAAATGCAGGGTAAGATTGAATTCCAATCTTAATATTGGAATGTATATCCTTGTCCTATGAAATGAAAAGCTAAAGATATCTCCAGAGGGTTATTTTGACAGGGACACAACTATCACTTTAGAAGCTGGTGAAAGACAGTTTCAGCCTGTTATTTAAGAATGTTTGGTAACATTTGCTAAATTTGAAATTCCATTTTTCATTCTCCTTACTCTGTATTACAGATTTTTCAATGATATGACAGTAACTCCCTAATGAGATAGAGACATGTGTGAAGGGCAGCAAAAAGCTCAGTATGATGTCTGTGCTTTTGCTTTTCCTGCCTGATTATTCTTTAGATAATGTTCATATTAATTTCATTGCAAGATTGTAAATAACATTGCTAAGTGATTATGGATAATGACATTGAATATTTATTGTTTTGTTAAATTTATACCCTTGTTGATTCTGAAAGACCCAATATTTTAGTGGGAAATCACTAAATTTTCTCTAGCTTCTTGAATTAATAACTATTGCTACCAAAATTTATTACATACTTTGTTGAACAGCTATGCTAAACAGTCTGCTTTATTACTGTTTTGCATCTGAAGAAATACTCTACACTCAAACTTGTGTATTTTTCCCTGTGTCTGCCTTGCTTTTATCTTCAGGCTGATAAGACTGAAATAATAATACTGAATTTTGAATTCAACAAATGAAATGAGGAAGCTCACTACAAGGACTGGAAAAGGATGGCAATGTGTTCAGACATGTTCTAGATGTATCCTCATGGTTGGTGATAACTGATCTGATAACTGATAACTTTATTCAGGTATAAAGAATTGCAAGTACAATGTTAGAATCCAAGAGTAAAAGAGGAATTCAGTTTTAGATTGAAAGACATCTTTTGAGTGAAGTTCCATTTTATGCAATTTATTCTAGTGCAATCTGCTGCTGAAAAAGACATTTTTCTGTCTTCTGCCTACTGATGTTTGCTAACTTTTATTGCCACCCCTGCAACTATCTAAAGAGCATTATGTCTGGAGAGTTAGTCTGGCCTGTTTTGAAATTAATAAATTAAAACTAGTTTTCTATTGAATCAAGAAGCTTAGTATCAGAGTGTGCAGAGGTGGAAGGGAACTCTGAGTATCGAGTGCAGCTTCTGTCTTGTCTTGCTCACCCATTCTTGTTTGATCAAACACAAGTCAGAGGGTTGAGATGTGCAATCTAATTGTGAATCAGGAGCAGTTTGCATATTTTGAAAAATTTAATCAGCTCTCCGTAAAATTTTCCTGGATCATATTTGGACTGGAGATGAAAATACAGACTGGACTAGACTAGACTAGACTAGACTAGTCTAGACTAGACTAGACTAGACTAGACTAGAATAGAATAGAATAGAATAGACCCTTCTAGCTGGAAGGGGCTTTCAGTTGGAAGATCTAATTCAACTGCCTGACTGATTTAAAAAAAGTTAAGGCATATTATCAAGAGTATTGTCCAAATGCCTCTTAATCACTGACTTGTTTGGGAGTTTGACTGAACACATCTAGGGAAGGCCTGTTCACTTCAAATTGAGGCAGCACCAACACTGAACACAGCAGTTTAATCACACCTTTAGCCCAGCTGGTCATGCTGTGCTTGATACACTCCAGCATGCAGTTTGCTCTCTGGGCTGCCCGGGCACACTGCTGCCTTCTGTTGAGCCTGCTGCCCTGGATCCAGCACTGTCAGATCCCTCTCTTCAGGGCTGCTTCCCAGTCAATGTCTCAGTTTATACTTGTGTCCAGTGTTACTTCCTCCTAAGTTCAGAATCTACCATCCTGTCAAATATAACGGAATTAATTTCCATTAATCACAGCACAGTGCTCCAAACTATCTTCTTCAAGTCCTCTTGTCTCTCAAGAGGGACAATGCCACCTCCCAGTGTAGTATTATCAGCAAACTTATTAATGGTGCCTTCAATGCCTAAGCCCTGCTGTTCAGTTAGTTCTTCACCGAGTGCACCACGTACCAGCTCATCCTGTAGTTGGATAACTGACTAGAAGGATGCTGTCAGGGACAGTATTAAAAAGCCTTACTAAAATCCAGAAAAACTACACACGCAAATATGTCCAAGTGTGACCCTATCATAGAACAATATCAAGTATAGGTCCCATTTTTTTTAGACCACATTTTGCTAATAACATACTTAACAAAACCCTTGCTATCTGGCACAACACTGGTCAGTCTCAACCCTGAGATTGGCCTTTCATGTCTTCTCCCCATGTAAATGGATCACATCTCTGTAGTCCTCCTGTGAAGCCTTGACATTCTTCCCTTGCTTCCCAAGATCATACAGTTTCTTCTTACCCTTGAGCTTCAAGAGGACTTTCCTGGCCTGCCAAGCTGGTCTTGAGCTCTGCTTGTTTGACTTATGACACAACAGGATTGACTGGTTCTGTGCTTCTAAAAGGAGTTCTTAAAGACTGACTAGCATTTGTGGACTCCTGAGATCTCAAAAGCATACTCCTGGGATACTCTGTTAAATAGTTTCCAGAATAGCAACAGCTTAAACTTTGCTCTGCTGAAGTTCAGAGTAGCAACTCTGCTATCCTGGAAGTGAATTTTAATTTCCTACTTTGGCAGATAGAATGAATCTTGTGGCAAAAATTGACCATATGAGAATAGATGGGTACTAAGCAAAATCAGTGAGAACGTCTGCAATTGTATGTCAGATGTTATGACAACATGGTTATTCCATTTTAAAAAATGGACACATACTTTTGTCTGGCAATAAAATGATTATAAAATTAACTGGCAACAGTCCCAGTCTGCACTTTGTCTTCTTAGGATTTGGTACTCTCTTGCTAATCAGCACCAAGAGGAAGCTCTGTGCATTTCATAATTGTGAGATATTTCTCTTACTTTTATTATGCATTTTTTATTATTTATCCATATAGTCCTGTGAAAAACAGTGAGACATATGATAGATAACTGAAAAAAGACATCCTGCTCAGGAGTCATAGGAACCAAATTAAAGTTCTGCAAAGACCGAGAAGATCTTTATGGACCAGAAGTTTTGATGGGAACATACAACACCAGCAGGTAAGAACTGTCACTACACACATTTCTTCTGACCAAGGATGTTGTTTTTTTTCTTGTGTGTATATTACCTTCCAGTGAATTTGAAACTCTAAAGTTTAATATATGAATGTTACAATTCTTTGGACAGGATAACAGTGATTAATACCACTTTAGTAGTGGGATCTCTCTTATATATTACCACTTTGGTAGTATGTTCCAAAATTCCTGCTCACTAAGAAAATAAAAGTAAAATAATTGTGGCAAGATAAATAGAATCTCTCTATTTGCAGCTAAGAGAATCTAAAACCTTTTTGCATGAACAGGGTCAGATAAACTATGCTTGAAATAATATCCATTGAGAAAATTCTTACTAAGGTACCTAAAATATTATTTTATACAAGAAAATTCTCCAAAGTTAATATCAAATAGTAATTTAATTACTACTAAGGAAAACCAAGTGAACAAGAACAATATTGTTCTAATTTTAGTTGGATCATATCTCTCACCTTAAGATTTATGTTACTGTATTTTTAAATGCAATGGCATTAAATTGAAAAATGGTGTACAGATTAAAACAAAAGTTCATCTTTCTTTAAATTTATGCTGCGGGGTTTTGTTCCACCCCATGAAGCCTTCCAAAAACTCAGTGAGCAGTAACATTTAACCTTTAAAATAAATTATCATTGAATTATATTAATATTAAAAATGCCTTTTATGCTCAAGCAAGATACTTGGAATTCAGATTTTAAAAAGCAATGGAAGCACAAAAGAAAATCAAGAAGTAATCTATAACCATACTTGCTTTGCAAAATAAGTAAAATGACACAAACCCTGGTGATACTGACGGCATATTTTAGTCCATTTAAAAAATATGCTAAAATACTATACCTAATAAAATTAGTATGCAAATATTATGTCTCAATGCAGATTGTTTAAAATATAGATTTTTTTTTTGTTTAAATATATTTTTGTTGGTGAAGCATATCCTTAGATTAAGTTTCAGAGTCTTTACTTTCTTCTTTGTTTTCACTCGAATAGCCTGGACTTTGGGAAAAATGTTCTGGCCCCACTGAAGGCAACAGGAGCTTTTGGAAAGCAACAGGAATTCCTACCCTACAGCTCTGTAATGAGTTCAGGGCAGCTGAAACTCTGCATCTCCCTGAGTCTCAGTCAGGTCAGGGGCACTTCAGGTCAATGCAATGGACCACTAGTACAAAGGATATTTCACAATAATTCCCAAAACACCATTCCTGCAGAGAAACTCAGATATACTTAACTTTAATGCTGACTTCAACAGGACAAAGAATATTTATAAGCTTGCATGACTTTGCTTGAGTGAAGAAGAGAAAATAGAGTATCTATAAGAAACTTTACTTTTGCAATATATAATCTAAAGATAAACTTTTTTTTTGAAGTAAGGAAATGTATATTCAATGACTCTCTATTGTTTTAGTACATATTTAGGCTGACCATACTGGCCATACAAACACATATTTAGTTAAAATTTTTTAAGATAAAAGTTATTTATAAGAGTATAAAGTCTTGAATTCCTGATTTGATGTCTCACATTACCACTCCCACAAGAATCAGGAGTTCAAGACTTCCTGATTCTGATGTCTTACACTATCACTCCCACAAGAAAAAGAAAAAGAATAAAGAAAATCTAACCAAAAATAAACAAAGTCCCAATCAACTGATACTTCAAAATGCTTAGTTTTGGATTAAGGTGACAAGGTAAAAAATTGTACTCATCACCATGTAATGTTTCAAATTCCAAGTTAACTTAAAAGGAGCAATTTTTTCACATTAAACTTCTGTCATTTATGTAAAACCTGAGCATATAAAATATTAATCTGCTACTGAACTGCACTACGAAATATAACCTATTTGTAACACTGTCTTTCACATTTCATATTAGTGCATTTAGCACCCTGGCCTACTCATAACTGCTTTTGTATGGAATGTCATGATGTATGTTCTAGTATAATGAGTATGTCTTGTCTTGCCCAAACATAATGAGGTATAGACAGCAAACGATGCTGAGCATAACACTTATTTTTGGCTTCCAAATGAGATGTAGAATTTAAAATTTTCATCTCTTTCAGCTCCCTCTACAGTCAGCAGAGATATTGTCAATTCCAAATGGTGATACAGTATGTCTGTTCTCATTCCCTGGCTGCACTCATCTTCTGAAGTTAGTTGGTGTGAAACTCTTCCCTCATCTCTGAGTGGCAGCTTCTTCTGGAAAAGAGAGTGACTGTAGTTCTATTTTGTATTTAATATATGAAAAAATAAGCAAAATAATTTTTAAAAGATGGATCATTTTGTTATTATTATTTTTAATTTACTAAATTGTTTATTTGTTTGTGTGTTTGTTTTCTTGTAACAGCTGATTTGACCACAAAGATACATATGAACAGTTTTGGTTCAGGTCTACCAGGAAAGTTTAAGGAGTTTCTTTGTTTGTTTGATTATTTTAATTTCTCTTTCAGTAATTTAAATTACAGAAATTTAATTTTTTTTAATTTCTCTGTCATTGGTTTGCTGGTTTCTATGCTTAAAGGAGAAAAAAAGTTATTGCAAACAACTTTTTTTTTCAGGCTGAGTTTTACATGAGAAATTTCACTGTAGGACAAAACCAACACCTACTCAGTGAGCTGTACAGATGTCAGGAAAGTCAATAAGATTGTTTCGTCAAATTTTAAGTTTTGTTAAGACAGTAATTTCAATAAAGCTGATGTTGCTGGGACTATCAATATAATACTCTTTGCAGACCTGGAGGCATCTACTAAGAACAATTTAGTTCTGGTGCGTTGTTTTTGGATGTTTGAGCATGGCACCTATCACAATATGTCTCTGGTCTAAAGAAACCTGTCCAATGTGCATCAGTAAATTATCATTTCTTGTTTTCGTCTGAGAGCACGGCCCTTGCAACTTTATTTACATGAGCCTGATCTTGGAATGGGAAAAAAAACTATCACACAGAAGGTGTACCAGGTTAAAGGACAATGTTTTAAAAGGCAAAATCACTTTTCTTCAGTGAGACTTTGTTTTGTATTCAACAACTGATTGTAAATTTGGTACATTGTTATAATCCTGTAGAAAAATTTAAACTTCAGAAAAATGTAAGTATTTTTTAAAATGGTATAATGGGTGAAATTCAGGCTTTCAGAAATTTATTTATTTTAGGATATAGATAAAAAAAAATGTAGAATTTAAACATACATAAATTTACATGCACTTACTTTCATAATAGACTGATACTGGAGTTATGCAAACAAAAACCAGTTGATAATTTTGTCCTCTAGGCTCATCATACATTGACATTTATGCAAATAAAACTTCATTCATAAACTTGGATTTACTCCCAATTTATATTTGTGCTAGTGAAAAGAGAATCAGACACATTGATTTTGTGACAAACTGCTGCTATTAATGGTTTTTAAAGGTGTTCTGCTTTTAAATGAATGTAAGGGTTGATTGCTTTCATACTGCATACTTACTGCTTCCTTCTGTCCTTGACCTTTATCGGAGAGACAAAATTTCAGGATGACTTGGTAAGAGACTTTTCAGAAAAACTTGCACCTGGTATTCTGCAATTTTCCTTTAATTTATATTTCACAGGGAAAAAAATTAAAAGAGAACAAAAAAACAAAGGAGAGAAAATGAATGATATTATAATTTATATATATATATATATATGTATGTTCAATTGGCTTCAGTACATGTACACATAAAAATGACAAAAAATGGATAAATGGGAAGTGTTTAATTAATTCAGTAAAACTTGTTTTATTTGATGAATCAATTTCCTCAGAGGATTATAAATCTCTGTCATTTCTCTGTTTTTTTAAAAAACAAAAAGATAAAAAGCCTACTCTCTTGTCTGATTTGCACAATACACATTGTCTATTTAAACCGTATAAACAAGGGAAGATGGTTTTCAAACTCCACTAGTGGTTTTATAGCTGTACGTTTTGAAATTTGTAATCTCATCCATAGTATTAGACTTTATATCATACAGAGTGTTATGACAGCCTGGAATTTGTCAGGAGATTCACAAGAAGAATCAGAAAGTACACAGTGCCCATGCAACGTAAAATCTCTTACTGGTAGGAAAAATTAAGGACTCAGACTTGCCTGCCCATGACAATATGCAAGTCACCCCCATCTACAAGTCTGTCCATCTCTCTCTAAGATTTCTGCTCACCTAACTCCCCTGTGCTTAGGCTAACCTATTTGTTCCTCTGTTCAAGTAGCTTCAACCTCTAGGAAAGAATTGCCATTAATTTTACAGTCTTGTTTTTTAAAACTTGCTTCTAAAAGTCCAGAGAAAATGTTCCTTAAAATCCCCGTGTATTTCCCCAACATATTTTCCTTCCTTCCTTTCACTATATTTAAGAGTAATATTTTTTTACCTTTGTCCAAACCACTATGAATCTTTGTACATTTAAATACACAATATCTGTTGTTGCTGCTTTTTAAAGAATTGCCAATGGTTTTGATTTATTTTTGCAAGAACACAGCTTCACATTGAAAATATACTATGAATTTTCATCATGAACGAACATATAAAATAATTAAAGGTTAACCCCCTTACCCAAGAAATGTATCAAGTCTTTTAAGTATAATTGCTCTATAGAAAATTACCAAGGAACATCAGAAATATATATATTTTTAGTGGAGAAAGGTGTAATTATATCAGATTGGTCAAGCATGATTTCCCCTTGAGGAATTAATGTTGACTACTCCTGGTGACCTTATTTTCTATTACATGCATTGTGATAACCTCCAGAATGACCTGTTCCATCACCTTTCCAGAGCTGGAGGTGAGGCTGACTGGCCAGTAGTTTCTTGGGTCCTCCTTCTAGTTTACACACATTGCTGACCAGAACAGATTAACGGAGTTCCTACCCTAGAAATTTACTGTTACAGTCTGATTTCTCTTTCAATCTTCACTGAAAATTCTTGTAATGACCGAATCTTAAAGTCTTTCTCCGGCCATTATCTCTAAACAATATTCCATGCAAATGTATTCTTAATGCTTTTGCTAAAATACTGAGGCTGACTGGCAAGTCAAGATCGATATGTTATATCCATTTTCCTGTTTTTACTTTGTGAAAACCTTTTCAATTTTTAGCTGAAATAAATAATATGTTTTAGATATTATGTATGATTGTTGTACATGAAGGTGTCATAATAAATATTCTGCAAGTAAACTAATCACTGCATTACTTTCACCGTGGCATAAAGAAACCATGTGAAGGAACAAATGTGGGATAATAAAGGCACAAGGGGATAAAAAAAGGTCTGGCCATCTGTAAACAGTGTGCTGGCCAGAATGCTTGTCTGACTGTGCCCTGCCCTGGTTAGTGCAGTCTGTTCTGCTTTCTAATTAAACACCATTTCTAGCTCATTTCCTGGGACAAGTCTCTCCCCTATGCACTTGGGCACATATGGGGCCTGGAGAGGAGCAGCCCGAGGTGCCGCCGCTGCAGCGAGTGGGCGCGGAAGTCAGGCTGTGATTGCTAGCAGAGATCCAGCAGGCATTCTGCAAAAGGTGACATGGCCTGGGGTGTGAGACATGACAGGGGTGTGAGTACCTCTCTTGGAATGAGTCACCTGGACAACAGGGACCACAACAGAGTGTCCAGCCCAACTGCCAGAGAGACACTGGAATCTGGTGGTAGATGGAGAGACCTGTTCACGTGTGTGTGAATTGTAAACGCCCTAAAAGCAGTGCAACAGACTGTCTTTTTTTAGACATGATCCTTTAAATGCTGTAAGTTTCTCTTGAGAATTGTGGAGAGAGATAATCTTCTGTCAAGAAAAACCACAAGGACATGTTTCCATATTCCTTTGGGCATATTGTCTGACTTAAATTTGGAGGACCACATCTAGTAAATTCCCTAAGGAGTTTTTTACCACAGCTATTTGCAATGTGGTTTGATTTAGAATACATGAAGCATTAAGGCAAAAAGAGTTTCAGAATATTATGAAGTGCAGGGAAAAAATGCATTAGCTTTATCTGATACAAGCAGAATTAGCAATGAGGAAAAAACAGCCTAGAAATGTCAATTAATGACGAGTCCTTCTTTCAGAGTCAGACCTTAAGAGAATTGTTGGTATGAATTTGGCTTTCTATATTCAAGATTAATATTTTAATGATCAAGATATGATCTCAAGCTCTCTAGAGTAAAATTCGTGCTTAACAGTTTTATAGACATTCCAGTAGACAGAAGAAACTGAAACAAAAGTTGGCTAGGGATGAATCTTACTCAGAAAGAGAAAAATCCTACACATTACGAAAGCTTTCCTAGTTCTTGTTAACCTAATATTTAGAAGAAAGAGTATCGAATACTGTCATTATGACAGATGTATTACAGGGGGTGAAAGCTTAATTGTCCTCTAAATTTAATTTTATATTTGAAATTAGCTTCTCACCATTGCTACAAAGTACATTCCTACTTCTAAAATATTAATTTTCCACACATTAAGATATCACAATAATTTGTATTCATTATTATCTATTATTTATATAAAATGCACAGAATCCTGAGAGTTGATATAGTAAATGAATGTCAACCATAACAACATTAAGAAGGCTGTTTTGGGAAGCAAGGCTGAGTGGTTCGTGATTTATTTCTTAAAATCTCCTGTACTTTTTTTCTTTAGCGCAACACTCTGATGTTATGATTTATCTCTATGTAAAGTCCATAAAACACTGAACCCTTGCAAATGGGTTTAGTGGTATTAACAGAGAAAGAAAAAAAAGTAAAAATTGTTGAGTTGTCTGCTTTCCTGAAGATGTCTATGATGCCAAGAAATTTTTGCTTTTTATTTATTTTTCATATATTCATAGCTCTGTAAACTATTATTGTATAGTTATATAGTTTCTTAGCTAACTGCAGTATTTTTTCAGGCAAACACATTCCTGGAGTCCTATTCTAATCCTGTTTTTTCAGTGAACCAAGGACATTCCACTTTCCCATGTATTTAGACATAAACAATGTGGGTCTAGGAGCAAGGGGGGAGCCGTCAGTAAGGGGCCAAACCAAGAGAGGGAATTACTTCATTAACTGTACTTGTACTTGGGGATTCTTGTCAATTATGCTAATTTGCTAAACATAAAAATGTCGAAACCCTACATCATGCATGCATTCTGCCATAAATGCACCTGGAGGACCTTCAATAAATGGTAACAACTTCTTCTCATTTTAATCTTGTTTGGTTTGTGATTTTAGGGCTGATAAGGCATCTGCTACAACAAGGAAGTGGTTCAGTAATATGCATCTTGTGTCTCTAAAGAGAACTAAAGAGAGATATTAGCCAACACTAGGTTTGATTCTCGTGCTCCATTTTATTTACTTTCTGAATTCCATTTATATTTTCATGTTATTTAAATAAGTAGTTTCATTATCCAGAAGAGTTTATAGTGCTCAGTTGAAAATGAGTATTCACTGAGAGTCTGAGGAGAGAGATTTGAATTCATTCCTAATTGACACAAAGCTTAACATATCTCAGTTAAAGTGAAAGTTACTTTCTGCAATGAATATTTGTTATTTTGAAAAGTGTAGCAGTAGAATCTAAGCGTGACTATAGAAATGTTCTTAACATTTAAGTATGCAGGCTGCAACCATAACCAGTGGCATAGCATGGTGTGCATATATGTGCACGTAGAATTTTCATCATGTCAAGGACTAAAAATAATTGCTTTATTAGAAAAGAAGTGGCCACCTTGCCAGAAATGCTTATATTCAAATTTGTTTCGAGTTTACATTTTTCCCATCACACAGTGCATAAGTAGGACCTCACAGTGATTCAAATCAAGGTAAGAAAGAGGCATTTCCATTACTAGCAAGGCAATTCAGGAATTATCTAGAATTAGGAACACTGATGTTTCAAAATTTTTAATTGACACTATATGCCAACAAAATTAATATAATTATGACTATAGTAATATATATATATATAATGGATAATTTGTTTTTTAAAATGTGGACTTTTTTTTTTTCCTTTTTCAGCTTTAGAATTAATAGTCCTATGTACAATGGTTTTAGACACACTATCCTTATTTCATCTGCAAAGATACACTGATTCCAATAGGAAAGTGTTGAATTTGAATATGACATTAGGTGTCTTCTAACTGAATGCATCCTGCCATACCATGGAAATTTTTCTGTGATTTCCAAGCTATTTCATCTGTACTAAACATTAATTCTAGAAACTGAGTAGCATTGTCTGAGGCCACACTCTTCAAAGAGCCCTTGCATCTGAACAAAGAACAGATGGACTTCTACTGACTCTAGATTTTGCTAGCAGATGAGTTAATGAATGAGAGTTATATTTTTGTAGCAAAAGCATTTTGCAACCCCTGTACTGGTCCAGAATTTAAGATAAAAACGTTCAGGAAACATCTATAAGTTAATATGGGGCTTATTTTCAAAAAAAATTCCAAAATGTCAGTGGCAAAAGAAATGCCAATAGAATGGCAAAGGCACATTGATAAAAGCATAAATATCACATTTAAATAGAGTTTTCAAAGTTAAGTATTCTGATTCCTTCTTCTGCTTCAACAATAGGAATTGTAGAGTAAGCTAACTCTTACAACCACAACACAAATCTAGGATAGTCTACAAGGTTTGCTTATAACTCTGTTCTTGCTGTTAATTGAACTCCAAAAATTATTGCTTATAAGGTATAGTATATGTCATTATGTATTGTCTATTTCAATTTTAATTCCATTTTCTCCAGATATACTTGATACTTTATTCCACAAATTTGCTCTACTTTGAATTAAAGGCTAATTCTCTTGTCATTTTTAATTTTCTACTTTTTTTTTTCCTGCTTTGTGCTCTGAAGTAGTGGTCATCTTTTACAAAACAAACTTATCAAAATGACCAGGCCATCGTTGAGATGGTTTAGCCTCCTCTTGCAGCAAAAACATGGAAGTAAGGAAAGTCTGATTTAACACAAAGTAATTTTTCCTTCAGCTGCTGAGTAAGAAAATAAGAAATACTGCTCATATCTTACTTCTTTAATTTTAAATTAAACATAGCAAAATATATATAGAAAAAGAAACATTGAAATTGCAGAGCCAAAGAGGCAGTTAAATGCAAATTTTGCCTTTTATTAATACTAATTTTCTAATTCTCTGTTTAAAATTTCTAGCTTTGCATTGTTTCCAATGTTACTTCAAAATTTAAATTTATATCCCCCAGAAAGCTATTTTCCACTTCATTTATTTGCATTTGCAAATAAAATGCACAATGGATTGTTTGGGTAGTAAGGGTGTGGTAGCAGGAGGGAGCTACAAGGGTTGACTTCTGTGGAAGCTGCTGGAAGCTCTCCCCACGTCCAGTAGAGCCAATGCCAGCTGGCTCCGAGACTGATCTGCCACTCTCCGAGGTCAAGCCCATCAGAGTTGGTGGCAGTGCACAAGAATTGAAAAACCCTGTACAAACAAAACTGGTGCAACTGCAGCCCAACAGGGGAGGGAGACAATGGAGAGGAATAGCTCTTCCAACACGAATGAGGGGATCCCAGCCCTGGAGCAGAGATGCCCTGCAGCCCATGGTGAAGACCGTGGTAAGGAAGACTGTGGAGGTCCACAGCCAGCACAGATGCACCTGCAGCCCCGGGGGAACCCCACAATTGCACAGGTAGATGTGCTTGAAGGATTCTGTGACCCCTGGGGAACCCCACACTGGGACAGGTAGATGTGCTTGAAGGAGCCTGTGACCCCATGGGAAGCCCACACTAGAGCAGGTGTGCTGCCAGGGCTTGTGACCACCTGGGGGCCCTGTGCCCGGGCACAGTTTGTGAAGTCTGTGAGAAGGACCCATTTGCAGAAATTAATGAATATTGTCTCCTGTGGGGGGAACCCCAACAATGGAGCAGGGGAAGAGAGTGAGGAGGAATGAGAGGCAAAGACAACCCCTGTTCCCTTTCCCCCTGAGACAAAGAGGGGAAGAGGTAATCAGTAGAGGGATAGGGGGAAGGTGTTTTGAGATTTGTTTTTATTTCTCATTATCCTACTCTGATTTGATTGGTAATAAATTAAATTAATTTCCCTAAGTCAATTATGTTCAAAAGGTTCCCAGTTGTAGACCTTAAGTATACAAGAAAACCCTTTAAAAATCTTGCTTTAAAATTGCTATTTTTTTCATGTAGAATTATTATTCTTCCAAAAACAGTGACCCTGTTCAAACTTCAAACTACTGGAACAGGCATGATATGCCAGAGCGACATTTGTGAGAAAAGACCCCATGTTGTAGCAAAATTTTTCGTCTTTAAAACAAAAGAAAAATCTCTTGTGTTTGGATACTATATAAACACCTAGAATATATGGAATGAATGATGTTAAATATTGGGTGTCTTCTCAGATCGTAGCATGGCCTAGGGGGCAGGATGCACCACTACAGTCCACCCCATGACTGAAGCAAACTTCTCTGGCCTTGTATTTGTTTTCCTTTGAATTAATCTAAATGACAATATTTAAAAAACCCATATTTTATTCCACCATGCCTACCTGTTAATGCTTTCATGAGACTGTATATGCTTTCCATATTTGGAGCACAGCAGCTGGAAGACACTTTGAGAAATCTAAATATGAAGAGGCTGTTGATCTTCTTAAATTACATGAATGGATGGATTACACAGATACATTCAAGAGAGAGATAAAATTTCTGCAATAAGATCACATACACAAACTCTGTTTTGGGAGATTATCTTCCTCCCAAGTTTACTCTGAGAAAGCAGGAAGGACCAAACTTCATTACAGACACTGAACTTGCATTCCAAAAACATAAGCCTGAAAAATAATTTCCAAAACTGCTTTTTGAAAATATTCCAAGGGTTGATCAACTTAAATACAGTGGTTCTTAGAGATAAGACATTAATTTAAAAAATCATTCCCCTGGCAATTTTGGGAAATTTAGCACCTAAAGAAAATATTGCATTGTAAAATTATAACATTATCAATAGATCTAAGTATAAAATCAAATAACTAGTCCCTCACAGTGGTCTTAGCATTTATTTTGCTAATACTTTTGGATCAGACTCGTGTCTTGTCTCTGTAGCAGACATGGAGCAGCAGTGGCCAAGGGCTGTTCAACTTCTCCCACATCTTGGAACATGCTCTTCAACTTTGTCATACATACTCTGTTCTTACATCTGACATCCTCATACCTAACTTAGCTCTGCATGGGTGCAGTCCTTCATTATACCTCCCTGCTGCTGCAGAGGTACCATTCAAACCTGGTACACTGAAGAAGGACTACAATCAATTACAGAACAGAAAAAGGAAAGCTGAAAAAACATGGAGTACCCTTTGTTAGCTTTATGACCACACAGCTGGGTTGTATCTTTGTATGCTTCCAGTACGTAGGAAAAAAAAGAAGGTAAAGAGAGTAAATAAGTGTTCCTTCTCCCCCTGCTTCCTTCAAACAAATGAATAATTAGGTAAATAAAATTATTCCCTAGGGCACCATAAGGCAACTTAGAGCTCTGGCTGTGATGGAACAGTTTATCTAAACACAGTGTAATCTTAATTATAAATGCTTAAACATTTTTCAAAAATAACTTGTTCTGTTTCTTTTAATATCAAGACAGAAATGCGCATGTATACATGCAAAGCTACACATATTTGCATAAAACCCCTAAAATGGTAGGTAACCAACCCTTTCATGTATTACAGGATAAAAATATTTAATGAAATGTCTTTCAGGTTTTCAAAAATATGATTAATTGTATAATACAAGGTGTATTACAATTTTTCTACATTGTGGCTATATAACCCTGGAAGACCCTTAGCTACAAATGTCATGTAAATGATGCCATACCAAGGATTATTGTTTAGGATGTTATTCATTATTAAACTTGTACTGTAGTGTTTGAGTTAATTTAATGTATTACTTTTTGTGTATTTTCTAACTAATTCAAGAGAGCACAGTTCTCTCTTCCCATTTGAGTAACAGTCAATAGCTTGCTACATTACAGGAATAAAAATGAATATAAATAAGCTGATAAAAATGAACTTGCATTGTTAAGTTTCACCTAGCAGGATGACCTAGCGCTACAAGAGAAATAATGCATGACTTGGATTACATTTATTGCTGTAAAATGTATTAGTGCCTCAGATGCTTTCAGATGTTATGAGACAGGAAGAATGTATCATTATATAAATACTTGTGCACATATCAGCAAGATATCCAGAATTTGCAAGAAAAGGATAGAAATTTCCCTTCTTACTAAAGGAGCTGAAATCCTTGACTGAGTTATAAGCTATGCATACACTAACTAGAGGATAAAATGTTTCAAGCCAGCTGTGTATTAAGCCAGGACACTAACTTTCCTAACAAATGAAATTTGATGACCTATTAAACAAATCTTGTGTAATTCTTGAGACATTGTCTCAAACTTCAATATGAAACTTGTTGAGGGAAAAAAAGATAGAATAAAACCTATGGAATATGCAAATATTCTCAGTGTTTGTTTATCATAAGCTTTACTAGCAAAAAAAGAGGTGTCTTGTTTCTGATTCAGAATAGGTAGGAACGCCCAGGCACCTCCCCTACGGGCAGGGGAGTTTTGCACTGTCTTTTGCAATAGTTTCTGGATCTGTTGCAACACTTGGATCACTTGCAGTCCTCTGGTGGAAGGCCTCAGGAAAGAGCCTGAGGGCATTTTAGAGGACTTTAATCTGTTTTGACACCTTTTAAGACATCAGAGCTGCCCCTCACACTAGTAGTTATGTCCCATCAAACCTTCCCCTGGGAGGAGGGAGGAGAAATTTTACATCCAAGCACTCGTGTAGGGGAGGACAATCACCATGACAAAACGTGCAGGATTTGCCTCTTGTCAGTGTCAAAGCTGGCCCCTTCTGTCTTGTGGGAATTGCCACCACATCCCCAAAAACTTAACCTCTTACCCTTCAGGGATGCAAAACTGCCTCAGCAAAGCCCCCTGCATGTCCACAATTGTTTTGAGTCATTAACCACTAACAGTGCAGTCTCTCAGAAGGTGGAGGTTGGTGAGAGTGCCTTGGTGGGCACCTGGCAACCAACCAAGAAAAACATTCCACATACCTAAAATGAGTAAAAGTAATTAATTTCTTTGATACTATTAGCAAAACACTATAAAGTCATTTGGCATTAAACTTCTTGGTCTGTAGATTTATTGGCAGAGTCTTTGAAAAGTGGAAACAAAATGAAACAAAGTATCTAAAGTTATCTACATAATCATATTGACATATAAACCCAGCAGACTACTTTTCTATCAGATCTCAAGCTTGAATATTGAGGTTGATTGAGACACTAGTCAGAACTGCTTTTAATTATTTTGAATAAATGGTATGGTGATCAAAACCAGTTATTTCCTTTTAGTGATTGAGACTTTTTTTACAACAAAGAGGTTCTCTTCTTCTGATAAATAAAGAATAATAAACAAATAATGATAATTATTTCCACAATTGGTCACCTTTAGCTGGCCAGGTTCTTTTTAGAAAAACTCTGCACACCTTCCCCCCCCGGCCCCGTTTTGATTATTTTCCTAAAACTTTGAAGATGATTAAATTAAGTTTTTGCTTTATAATTATGGACACAAGTCCATCTGAACAGGAACTACTTTGTCAGAGACAGTTACACAATAATGTAAAAGAGCTCTAGCAATGAGATTATGAGAGGATTACAAAGACAATAGAATGGACTGCAGTGGGACAGTGACATAATATTTATCAGCATATCAGGAAGCAGTCTGAGCATATAGATCACCCCACCTTTGTCAAGATCTGTTTTAAAGATCACCACAGGAAAATTTTGATGAGGAATTTGAAGGAACAAAATGCTGCATCTTTGTAGGTGTTAACAGAAATAAAGAACAAAGGTATTTAATCTAAAAGTGACTACATGTGTGCTACAGATTTTATGTCTTGGACTCTTTGCTTGTAAGATTAATAGATGGTAAGTGGACCAGGTTGTTGCAAAGAAATCAAGGTATTTGTGCTGGATATTTCAAGCAGGTAGTAATTTTCCACCTTCTAACCTTTCAAGGGCATTTTTTCTACAAAATCATTGTTTTTACAAAAGCATAGTAGGGAGCATGGTGAAAAACAGCAAAAAAGGAACTTAGGCTATTGACCCTTCCAAAACCCTCTCTTCTGGTAAGACAGTGGTTTATTAATGATGAAATACGTCATATTTACTGGAAAAAAAAAATACCAATCAGTTTAGACTTTGTTGCCTAGGAAATCTGGCAGTGCTATAGTACTTGGACGAAATACAGGTGAAATCCTGTAAGAAGGAACATTACAAGTGTGTATGAGGTGATCAGTGCCATATAAACTTTTTCTTTCTTTTTATTTCTTATATTGAGCTCTTTAGTCTTATATGATGTTTTAACATTTTTTTTTTGCTTCTATAAATTTAAAAACTTTCATTGCTCAGAAAAATAACTAATTTACAATGATGCACAAGGTTAAATATCAATGACTATAATTCTTAATTAGTACAATAATACATTTACTGAATGTATTGAACCCTTGTGCCACCCAAACCAGTAGAAGGATCTAATTTCATGCATGATTGAGCTCAGTTTACATTATGCACCCTAAAAAGTAGCCAAGGAGCTAAGAAGCTTCTGAGCAAGTTGACTCCCCCACCAAGTCTGAATAATGAGACCAGCTGCAGTTGGAACGTTTTCTGTTTTGAGGAGAACGTGGACTCCTAGTATCCATGCTTAGCCCAGGAAAAAGTATTTCTGAAAAGTTTTTCTGTGAATACGTCTTTTAAAGTTTTAATTAGGGAGAATCCCAGTGTTCCCAGTATAGGGTCTATCTTTGAAAAACAGTTCAATTAAGCTGGGTAGAAATATGTTTTAAAAATAATTTCCAAGTAGCCAAGACTACCTGAAAC
This sequence comes from Promerops cafer, assembly GCA_013398275.1. Taxonomy (NCBI): domain Eukaryota; kingdom Metazoa; phylum Chordata; class Aves; order Passeriformes; family Nectariniidae; genus Promerops; species Promerops cafer. The sequence goes on along the minus strand of VZSE01014922.1, from coordinate 352,238 downwards.
TTAGGACACATTCTACATTATTTGAAATGTCTAGAACTATCTTCTCTCCAAGGAAAACAATAAGAATTTATGTGTTACCAGGTGACTAGGAAAAGAACATAAAAACCAATTTAAATATACGGTGATAGTTGGTACTCACTGGCACACACTCCATAGTCTCACAATCTTCAACAAGAGATTGCATGCATCCCTGCATGATGAATAGCCTCTGATATACCTATTTTCTATGAATTGGTCTAATCAGTCACCTAATCAAAATTTCAGGCTTCAATAAGAGATTCTGGCCCTGAATCTCCTTTAATTATGTACTGTGTGAATAAATTTTTTTTGTTTGATTATTCCATAGGGTGCCCAACATTTTTTTTTGTCAAAGAGTAATCATTTCTCTATTCACTCTCTCCATACAAATCATGATTTTTTAGATGTGTAGCTTAACATTTACTTCAATCCTTTTTTTATTCTTTACTGCTTAGTTTATTTTTACATTGCAGTTATTTAATATTTCAAATCACTTATTTTTTCTTCCTTTGAATATTTCTACAGGCCAATAGTACTAACTCCTTTCAAGAACACAAGGCCAGAAAAATTGTAAAATTAGAGGTGTGGGTGATTTACATAGATTTACATCGATTTACATCATTTATTTTATTTATAGTTATTATCTCAGTAATTTATAGTAATATATTTAGCTTTTTGTGCTTCACCAATGTTTGACTATATATATATATTCAGAAAGCCATGATTCTGAGGTGCTAATGTTTTTCTAAGTAGTAATAGTTTAGGAACTACCTTTGTGCATACGTACATTTATTTTGTTGAAAAATAGTGAATAGCGAGTTTGTGGGGTTGTCCCAACCCCTCCCTCCCCCACATCCCAAAATGCATTTTTTTTTTCCTTTTTTTAAAATTAATTTACCTGTCTCTCAATATATGGAAATTCTTCTAGATCTTGTGTTTTAGTTCTCCTGAAACACACTATACCAGCAAATTTCAGTACTCACTAATCACTTTCTCTTCTGAATGATTTAGGTTAAAAGAATAATAGAAATTCCAGTAGAAGTAGATGTAGTAGTTTGTAGTCAAAATATTTATTTCTTTCTTTTTAAATATAAAAAAATTCCCTTTTACTTATAAAGCAATTTAACATTAATTTGGAGGTGGCAAATTTTTCTACCATCCCTGGCTGATTTGTATTTTTATGTGTGTGTAAGTAAACAATCTAATCTATAATTTAAATTTAAGCACTATGGGAAAAATTCTAATAAAACCTTCATGTAAACAATAAACTAAAGGAGTTATGCTAAGCAAGTTTTTGTGCCAAGATATGGAGAGATAGATATTAGATAATTTTAGATATTTAATAATTTTAAAATTATTAAAAATTACAGAATTTAATCTTAAATTAAATTTGGTGATGTGGTCATGTGTGGTCCTAAGAGAAACAGAATAAGTAACAGACTGTTCTAAAATAGCAGGAGTATTCATGCAAACATAAAGAGGTTGGTTTTCTGTGCATATATCATGCTTACATAGATAATGTAATTGAATCCCATTCTATTTGAAAATCCTAGAATTCTGTGTCATGGCAATACTGTAATTTATATAGAGCAAAGTCTATTTCAGTAACATGAAGTAATTTTAAAACAGCTGAATAAATATTATATTTTCCTCAAAAAAAATTGACACATTATTCCTGAACAAGTCATATCTTTTCTTCCTGCTATGTAATTGATAGAAAGAACAGGGACCAAAGTAAACAAGAAGAGTTATTATTTTCAATGTTCTCTAAATAAGTCAGAGGAAATTAGATAAAGAAGAGATGTTATCTATGTCGGTAACTATAAAAGCACTAATTAAGTTTAACATCCTTAGAAATGTTGGCTTAGTCCTACTTAAAACTAAACAAACAGATTATGCTTGGCTTAGAAAACAGACAACTTGTTTTATAATAAAGTAATAAAAGAAATTAAAGCAGCAATCTGTTCAGGTGAAAACATTTCAGCAGTCATGGATTATCAGCCTTAACACAGGCAGCCCAGGAGTACCTGTAAGTGTTGATTCTTTCCCTTGTTTCCTGATAGCTGTTTTTCTGGCCAAATAAAAAAAATTGGCAGAGCAGATGGACTTAAATGACTTCCAGTTTAGTATTGAATAAAGATTACTTGAGCTTTTCATCAATCAAAAGTGAAAATTTACTTCAGCTCTATGTGCACTGAGGTAATTTTTCACCTGTCTCTAAACAGATTGTACTTCATGTTCATCCAAAATATATCTTATTCAGTCATAAACAGCTATTTCCTATTTTCAATATTCTCTCTTCATTCCATTAAAAACATCTCAAACATAAAAAAATATATCATTGGGGAATATTGATATTCATGCAAATTTAGATATCCATTAGCAAAGAAAAAAAAACAAAACAAAAAACCAATGAAAGAAAACCCAATGAAAAAATTCCTTCAAAAATTTAATGAGTATTTTTACCTCTATGTCTTTATGATACAGGACAAAAAAGCTGTGTTCTATCTGATACTGATTTTTTCTTTTTTTTTTTTTTTAATTTTGCTATATCTAACTGGCTAATATTGATCAATGGCACAGAATTAGATCTGAAGTTGACTGGTCTTTGAACAGACAGAAGAAATATGAACTATGAATAATTAATTATGAATAATGCTGTCTGTTTATAATAATTTATGGAATCTGAAGAATTCCATGTAAAATCTGATAGAATAAACCTGGAGGAGGTAATATTTTTTTCTTCTTCTTGTTATAGTGAGAAAACACAGATCGGACAAAGAAATTTTATTATAATAAAAATAATGAATAAAAATAACTGATTAGCTTAAAATGAAGGATTAGAATGGGTGGCTGCCCTGAAAAACATGCAGAATATCTTTAGGCATCAACACAAAATATGAAGTAAAGGGAGAGATGATTGTACAGACTGATCTGGGTGTTAAACTGGTATATCTTTGAGTGAGACATTCTCATATCCATTCATATTTTCCCTGAAAGACACTGGGTCTGAGAGGATAAAAATGAAAACAGAAGGTTTATTTTGCAAAAAAAAAATTTAGAAATATTAATTTACTTTGACATACAGCTGAAAAAAATTGTACTAAGAATGAAAAAATCTTATGGAAATGGTTTCAGAGAATTTGGATCAAAATGTGTCTTTCTGTAGAAGCAAATCAGAATAGTTAAAATTGGAAGAGACCAGAATGGGTCATTAGGTCCAACCTATCCTAGAGTACATCCCAGAGGATTTTTGTCCAGACAGTTCTCAAATATCTCCAGTGAGAGAAAGAGAGAAATCCACAACCTCTCTGGGCAATCTCTTCCAGTGTGTGGTCACCTGCACAATAAAGAAGTTCTTCTTCATATTCAGGTGGAACCTGCTGAAACACAGGAGTGTTTTCCTATTATTTTAGCTAACAACATACCTCATTTCTAATCTTTGACTGTTGACATATTTTTATACATCGCCAATGAGTTTTTTACTGAAAAAAAACAGCAACCCTCCCCCCACCATCAACAACTGAACTATATTTTTCATCATGTTGCAAGATGACTATATTTATTTAATTCCAGCGGCTGGTCATATTTCAGTTTTTCAATTCAAGCATATTACACAAATAAGAAAATATTTATTACAAGTCTTGTTGATAAATTGCATCGATAAAAGAAATTCCTAATAAAAAAGGAATGAGTCTGAAGATTAAAAATGAACTACTGCCATATATAATAAACAGATAAACACTTGTGTTTAATAACAGACTCCAAGGAGTCAGCAAGATGGGTGTCACTTTGTCATCCTGGCTGGATTTTTTGCTCCCAGCTCAGCAAAGCAGTAGATTTTCCCTGGGTGACATCTTGCACATGTAGGCACCCCTGAATCTGTAGAAAAGTATTCAGTACTGCTGCGTGCTGATCCCTCCTTACCCTGAGAACCAAGATATTGCTACAAGAGTCAAGGCACAGCCCCTTAGCACTGCAGCCAAGAGCACTCTGAAGGAACCTCAGGCAAGTCAGTGGAGAAGCACAGACATGGAAAATAAACCTATCAAGTGGAGGATTTCAGGAGGTCTTATTATACACTTTTCTGGTAGATTAGTTGCAGTTGTTTGGTTTTTGTTTTGTTCTGAGTTGTTTTTTTTTAGTTTTTCTTAAAACCTCTGAAGTCTGTGGGCATCCTAGTACCTTTCATCTGGAATCTGAGAAAGAAAATAGTGACCTCCATTAAAGATTTAGATTGTTTTACCTTACTCTATCTCTGCAATGATTTGAAGAACTCCAAATAAGAAATGTAAGATTAGTTTCCTACTTTGTGCAAATTTATTCTTTTCACTATTTGAATACATAAAATTTTAAATTTGCTCTCTTCATCCTTCATAATAAAGGAACATCTTATGGAATAAATTCAAAATTAGAATATGTAAGTAGTAATGTCTAATTTCAGTTATTACTTTTAGGTCTATCCTATACTTCTTGGACATCCTAGTGGGTCATTTTCTCCATGACAGATTATTACTTGTGTTACTTTCTTAGTTTGGGAAATAGTAGACTAGATTATTTTAGTCTATCCATTTTAGATATCAAGTACAGGAGATATGGAGTTTTGAACAAGTTATTTTTCATCTCTGTATTTGGTTGTGTTCCAAACTGAGGTTGAATATAGCCTGTCCTTTTGATTTATATGTTTTTACATACAAAAAGTTGCAGTTGTATACATAGGGACAGAATTAGGTCCACTGGGTTATTGCTATTTATTGAAAAAAAAGCAGAAAATCTGCTGGCATTGCAGTCTTCCTAATTTGAAACTTGTTACAAGTGGAAGGTAAGATCCATTTATGGACTTTAACTATATTCTACTGAAGAAGAACCTTACTTTTCATCTCTGATGTCATTTAAAGGGCAAGGTGAGAACATTTTGAAAGAAAATAATGTATCTTCATTCCTTCAAATAAACAGAATGACCTTTCCCTGAAATTTGAAGCAATATGTTTTTCATTAAGTGTTTCATATTGGACAGTTTTCATCATGTGACTCAGCAGTAGGAATAGAATTGTTACTAATGGACAGATACACATGATAGCTCTACTTAAAATGACCAGTCAAAAAGCTTACAAACCCTGTTGAAATGTTAGTTTTATTTGAAACATGTCATAGAAGATCATGTGCTAGAACCATACCACCTTAGTTCTGCAAAATGAATTCTATAAGCTTACATTTTTGGGGAAGCGGGGAAATATTATTAATTTTGGTTTGTTTTTCCTATCTTAATGGCTAAATCTCCACTCTGTCAGTGTGCAATGCTTTAAAGAATAAATAATGATATTACAGTTTTCATGTGAGAGGGTAAAAGTGGAATAGCCTCTAAGGTCAGGCTAATGCAGAAGAAGGAATAACCAAAGCACAGTTGACAACTAAGCGGGAAAGCATGCTTTAGCCACAAGTCAAATTAAATTACCAAAAAAGAAAAACAAATTTGAATAAAGAAAAAGAAAATCTTGGCCTATATACACAACCAAGTTACATAAAAATAAATATTCCTTATGTCCTTTGAAAGAATAAAAAGTGAAAACAAATTCTTAAAATAAGATATCACAGTCGCACACTAATGAACACATTCCAAACTGATGGCAAGTGCACTCCAGGGAATCCTAGCACCTCATGCAAATTTAAAATAAATAAATAAGTAACAAAAAGAGAAATGAGAGAAAAAGGAAACATTAATGAGAACTCAAGATAAGCCAGTTCTAAGAATAGCCCAATATGATTTACTGAATTTGCTTTCAGTGATTAAAATATAGATGAAAAAGATAGAGTTCCTGCTGTCTTCTTGCATCCCACAAACAACAAAAAATAAATAAGACTTTGGGAAAATTCAGTCTAAGATGTCTGACTTCATTTCAGATCCCCGAGGAAGTTCTCACAACTAGACATACCATCTTGCACATCACATTTTAACTTTAATTAATGAGAAGAGTACTTGTACTTGATGCTAGAAAAAATAAATAATCAAATTTCCTTATGTATAGGGAACTCATAAGTAATATAAGTGTATTTTCCAACTTTTCCTGTATTAGCTTCAGAAGAGACATTTGTCCCCAATAAAGTCTGTGAAAGAAATAATGTAACAATCATCTGTAAACTATTGATATGACAGAAGGAAACAAATAACTGACTAGCCAAGAACACAATACCCTACTGTTGAATTATTTTATCTGGTGATTTTATTAACCGTGTTTTTGAAACAACCACATGGTATTATTACCACATACAGACAGTAAGATCATTAATTTATGTCCTACTACAAAAGAAAAAGGATTTTGCTATCAAAGACAGTAAGAGAAAAAACCAACATTTTTCCCAATAAATAAGATGAAAAAAAGATTTAAAAATTAATGATATCATTTATAACTTGATTGAATGCACATTAAAATTGGTAGTTATCAAGATGTAGGTACAGAATTTATTTCTGTATCTAATCTGCCTTTTTTTCTGGCGCATATTATATGAAAGAGGGGAAGTTTCACATATAATTTCCTAACTCTGAAGCATTAGATTAGATAATGCTTAGATAGATTAGATAATAGATTAGATAATATTAGATAACCCTAATAAAAAATAAAAAAAAACAGAAAAAAAGTTAGCCAATAGTACAACTCTGACAGAAGAATAGTGTTGATTTATTTTCATTTATACTGGGTTTAATTGTGTAAATTCTTGAACAATTCTCTTCAGAAACAAATTATTTTTTCTGCTTTGAAAACAATGTAAACAAAAGTAGAGAAACCCTTCTCAAATGAAGGAAAAAACTCTTTAGATATCTGAGATCAAGTGTTTAACTGTGCTTGTAATCATTTCTACTGAAACTAATAAGACCATACTCTCTATCTTGCCATAAATAAATAAATAAATAATAAGTAAATAAATAAGAGAAGGGGAATGTGCATGGCTGAGTAGATTTGGGTTTAGGAACCATTGTCAACATGCAAACAAAGCTATGTACTTCTATATTTAACATTGCCTTTTCTACTGAGCAACAGTACCTTTGGAGAATATTACTTAGGGAAAGATTAGGCTAAGAGGCTTAGTTACCATGGCTCTAGTATTTACCATACATATTTGATAAGATTTCCTATGTACTTCCTCCTATGCTACAACTTTAATTTTATCATTTTATTTCTGCAGTAGAAAGGAAAACTAGTAACTGCGAAAAATTATAATACTTCAAAAGCAGAATATAGCCTCTCATTCAAAAAACTACCCATTCACAGCATCCTTGCCAGGTTTTCTGTGTTTATGTCTCATAAACCTTTAGATTAACAGGCAATGAAAGGAAGAATAAGAAAAAAACATTTCTCTCACAGACATCTTGAATCTGAGAGTAAAAGTATGGAACATAGCTAAAGATGGAATATCCTTATCCTGTTGTCAAAAAGAATGTCTTCTATTGTCTATTGCACTCACAGGGCTTACAGCAGAATTTTCAGGTATTGAAGTGAAAAGTAGATTTAAATCTTTGGTTCAAAAAGTAGCCTTATTCATATACCACATCCTGTACTGTTGTGAAGAACATCAGATGGGGATTCTCCATTGTAATACACCACAGATATTGTGCATAAATGGTTATCACCATAAATTCTTAAAACAAACAAATAATCCAAAACCTCCAACCAAACTGTCAAAAAGCCCCAACAAAACTTATTTAAAGATGCCTTAGCTCAAACATTGAATAAAATCACAACTTTTTTTTATAATTCTGTACATGGGTGGTCTCGTTTCTTTTGACATTACATGAGATTATATCAACAAGAAGTTTTTGTTGTAGGACTGTAATTGTCCATTTCACAGTGATATTGAGCTGAATATTTTTCCAAAACCTTAGTCAGCTATTACATGCTTGAAATATTTTTAGTTAAAAAGCTTTTTTTTTCTTATTATTTCTTTTAATGTATTGAATAGAATAATTGAAAGAGGTAACATATTTTTGCATTTTTGAAGATTGGTCTTTTACATTCATAAATAAGGAACTTACAGTTACACTGTCACTTAAGTTCATTTAACTTCCCTTTGAAAGAACATAGCTATATTTGATTGATACAAAAGAGCAGTGAGAACATTGTAATGAAGATTCTATAATTTTTTGTATTGGTTTTGAAGAAACCTTTTTCAAGGCAGAAAGAAATGAGACCCTGTGAGAGATGTATGAAAGTCTCCAATTCCCAGAAACAGGTTTATCATTATATTTGTACCAGTGGAGAAACATCCACAGCTTTATGAACCCCTAATATTGAAAAACTATAAGTGGAACAAATGAAAAATCATGTATGTGAAAGGTTTCTTTTATTTACATATTATGTTTCAAACTGCTAGGTGCACTAAAGTTTACTTTTCAAGTTTGCCTGAAGGGGCTAGAAATGTACTAGGTTTAAAATAGAAAGCTTAAATTCTCATAAAAATATACCAAATCCTGACAGAGTTTTCAGAGGTAAAAAAAAAGAAAAAGAAAAAGCTGTTAAGATTAGAAATAAACTAAACTGAAACGTTCAGTACAACAACATTGGAGAAGAAAATGAAATCAGATCACCCAACTCTGAAAAAAATGCCTTGAACCATCATGAGTTTCAATATCTTACAGACATTTGAAACCTTTATCAACTACTTTTCTATATACATTTCCTAATATAACAATTAACTATAAATTTGAATATTGAATTTCCTTAGTCCTTCAGTGACTCTTATATGTTGCTCATGCACGTAAAAGGCAACAGTTGATAAACAGGTATAGAGACGTTCAGGCATGTAAAACATGGCCATTTTGCCAAAAGATTTCAAGAGGAATGACATCAAAAAATATCTATATACTGGATTAAGTATAAAACCTGAGAAACTCTATAGTAGGAACTCTCTTTTACTCCAGTTGCAGATTCTGAGTTATGGGGAAGAAACACATTTTACTGTATGACAGTATTCCAGTTGTACAGTGTGTTATTATAAAGTACCAATGGGTAATATGGGACTGTTTAATAATTTGCAGTTTCCTTCCAGCTTTGTCTATAAATTAACTCAGAAAATTATACCAAAGCTGTCATTAAGTCCTTAGGTTTCTAAAAGTTCTGGCAAAATTAAAGAAAAGTAGAGGATTAAATTCTGTCATATGAGGATTTCAGGGTAAAATGCAGTTTGATTTATTCATTAAATATGCATTTAAAAAGATGTCCATGCGTATGTTCCTATCTTGGATGAACACTAACCTTTCTCTTTCAAGATGTTAAACTTTGCAAGTCTCTGTAAGTCTTGTTGAATTTCTTGGCATTTCAAATGTATAAAAATTGTGACATTGGAAACAGAGCCCCAGCTCTGTATTAGATTTTATGAATAAGAAATATTAGAATAAAATAAAATACTCGTCTCCTCCATAATTTGAATAATAGAATTAATAAATATTATAGGCAAAACTTGTCAAAAGTTTCATTCTTAGTTTTAGTTTTCATATTCACCTTGGGAAAGAAATTAAATCATGGTTGGTTTAATAACAAGCACGTAGGCTAAAACACTTCTTGAACCGTTGAAAAAAATAAATATATATCGTTCTCTATTTGGTTCAAATGGAACTGTTTGTCAACTATCAGGAGTTTTTTTGAAATACAACAGCCACACTTGACTGCTGGCCTGAAGTGTCCAATGTAGGATGTGGAAGTGACAAGGATTTAAGTGCATGGTGGACCATTGCATTTCTTGATGATAGGAGATGGTGAATCTTCATAATTCTTTTCCTTTGTCCCTCACCTCATGCACATTCATAATTTATTCTCATACCATATGTTGAAACTTTGAATAGGTGTCAAAGTTTTCACTAGAATGTTCCAACTTTCAGACTGCATGTAAACTGAGATGATCTACATAACCTGTTTAATACCAAATGAAATAGAAAAATATGGAAAATTATATTATAGCTAACTGTTTTGCATATGTCCTCAAAGTTATGTGCCCAATGCCTATAAAGCACAATATAATGGAATATGAAGCCTGTACATGAGCCAGCAATGTGTCCAGGTAGGCAAGAAGGCCAGTGGCATCTTGGCCAATGGCATCCTCTATCGGGAATAGTGCAGACAGCAGGACCAGGGAAGTGATTGCCCTCTGTGCTTGGCACTGGTGAGGCCACACCTGGAGTGCTGTGTTCAGTTCTGGGCCGCTTGTTGTATTGTGTTTGTTTTCCCCTTAAAGTTTGAAAATGGTTTATCCCTTTGTTATTTGTACCCATCCCTTTCCCTGTCAATTATTGTAACCCCACCCTTTATTCCGGAATCTTCCCTTTCAATCATTGTAGCCCTTCCCTCCTCGACCTGTCCATAAGCTGTAACCCCTCCCCCTTTTCCAGAATGTTCCCTGTTCCTTGGTACCCCATTGGTGAATGTAACCCCTTCCTCCTCCCATCGGTTCCCCATTGGATGGGCCCCTTCTCTCTCTCCTCCCCTGAATGTGTCCCATTGGATGTTGACTTGTACCCGCCCTCTGATTCCACCCCCTTTTAAAAACCCTTGCACGGAGGTATTTGGAGCTGTTTTGGTAGTGTCCTGAACCCTTCTGGTAGTGTCCGNAAACCCTTGCACGGAGGTGTTCGGGGCTGTTCTGGTCCCTGTACTCTTCTGGTGGGATTTCCTTTGCCTCTGTTCTCTCAATAAACCCTGACCAGGAACCTCAAACCAGCAGCCTCCTCGCCTCCTTTACCTCTTCTGGGACTGTGATTGATCTTGCGTGCCCGACCCATGGTAGGACTGGCAGTCTGCGGCTCTCCCAGCTGTCAGTCCCCACACGTGACATCTCACCGTGTGGCTGGCCGGGAAGCAGGCTGTCGTGTCAGCCCCTCACTTTAAAAAGGACATGGAGGTGCTGGAGTGTGTCCAGGAAAAAACAACAAGGTTTGTGATGGGACTAGGAAACGTCGTATGAGGAGCAGCTAGCTAATGGCAGCTGGGTTCATTGGTCTAGAGCAGAGGAGGCTCAGGAGGAACCTCATTATGCTCTACAAGCACCTGAAAGGAGGTTGTAGTGAGGTGGGGATGGTCTCTTTTTCTATGTCTGCAGTGACAGGACCAGAGGAAATGGTCAGGGGAGATTCAGATTAGATATCAGAAAAAAAAAATTTCACTGTTAGGGTGCTCAGGCATTGGAATAGGCTGCACAGAGAGATGGTGGAGCCACCATCCCTGGAGATGTTTAAGAAGTGTCTGGGTCTGGCGCGGGGTCATCTGATTTAGTGGTTTAGGGTAATACTGCTGGGTTTACAGTGGTAGTGCTGGGTTGATGGTTGGACTCAATGATCTTACAGGTCTCTTTCAACCTTGATAATTCTATGATTCCATGAAGTACTTTTGCTCTTAGTCATCAATATTTTTAGATCTGCTTCCATTTTACATTAGCAAAATGAAGATGTTTTAATTATTGGGCCACTTCTGTATAATCTGGCGGGTTTTTTGTTTAAAAAGCCCTCTTTCTCGTTATGCTACACATAGGAAAATAACACTGAGTTTAATAACAACTGTTTATTTTTTAATAGCTTTTTATTTTCACAAAATATAAACATAAAAGTTTCTGTTATATTCTTACATTAATTGGACCTGGTGTTATTGAAAGACTAGAACATCAGAGATCTAGTGGTAAAAGACACTTTTAAGGGAATAAAAAACCCTCAACACTACTGACAGACTCACTAAAATGTACAAACAAGGAGATATTTCTATCTAGTGCTTCATTCACAGTATCAGGGAAAGAGCAACAAACCCTATGGTATTAGTTTAGTTTTTTTTCCTGTCAAAAGCTTTACTCCTGAAGCAAACTGACTGTAGCAATTAGATAGATTTTTTTATCTTGAGAAAGATTCTTTAACTGGCTTCAAGCCAGTTGTATTAATACTTTTCCTCTGTTCCCTTGTTCTGCACAGAGCCTCACCCATGGGAGATGGTCCTCCATGAGCTTCTCCAATGTAAATAATTCCTATGGGCTGCATTTGTTTATGAACTGCTTTAGCATAAGTCTCCCACAGGGTCACAAGTTCTGCCAGCAAACCTGCTCCATGGTTGGCTCCTCTTTCCCCAGGGCCACAGGTCCTGCCAGGAGCCTGCTCCAAAGTGGGTTTCCCACATGTTCACAGCCTCCTTTGGGAACATCCTTCTCCTACAGTGTGGGGTCCTCCAGGGGCTGCAGGTGGTTCTCTGCTCCACTGCACACATGCATGGGCTGCAGGGGCACAGCTGCCACTCCATGGTATGCGCATCGGGCTGGAGGGGAATCTCTGCTCCGGGGCCTGGAGAACCTCATCCCCCTCCTTTCTCACTGATCTTGGTCTCTGTAGATCAGTTTCTCTCACATATTTTCTGTTTCCAGATGCACTATCCCAGACACTCCACCACCACCACTGATGGGCTCATCCGTGATCAACAGCAGATCCCTCTTGGAGTCAACTGGCATTGGCTCTGCTGTACATAAGGGAAACTTCCAGCAGCTTCTCACAAAAACCAACTTTGATCTCATCCACTACCAAAATCTTGCCATAGAAACCCAATACACTTTCAAACAGTTACCTGTTTCTTCACTTTTGTCTATAAAAATAATTTTTAATTGCTTCATTAGAACTGCATAAGAGTTATTTTTAGAAAATATTACTAATAGACTCATTCAATCTAGCTAGTTCACTGGAATAGAATTTTCCTCTTTTTTAATTTAACAAAATTCTGATGAGAATGTGTAGGTGGGTAAAAGGTGATTTTCATAGATACTAAGAATCCCTTGCTCTCATTGGTGATGAATCACACTATAAGGAACACCTGAAGAATTGAAATTTTAGAGAGTGACAAAAGGAAAGAAAGGTTGGAAGCAACATGAATTTAAACACAAGAAATGTTAAACTCTATAAAAATAAATACTCATGTCTTAAAAGTGCATGAATAGCCAAAGGGAAATATCAGGCTGTGTCAGAATATGCCCTGTATTCTGTATATTCTTTGAGTGGTCAGACATAGGAACAAATTAAAGAAAAAAGGGGGGGGGGGAAGTGTTCTTTTTTGTTTGCTTGCAGCTGTAATACCAGGCATAATAAAGGCTTAGTACTAGACAGACTTAAATGGAGTTCACTAACATTAACAGAAACAAATTTAATTTATTATTGCAAGTGTCATTTTATTCTGTGTATTGGTTTTGCATTGCTTGGTTTTGGTAGTGGGGGGGCTACAGGGGTGGCTTCTGTGAGAAGCTGCTAGAAACTTCCATCATGTTCAGCAGAGCCAATCCTTGGTGGCTCCAAAGGTGGATGTGGCACTGGCCGAGGCTGGGCCAGTTAGAAATGGTAGTAAAACCTCTGTGATAACAGATTTAAGAAGAAAGAAAAATAAAATGTTGTTGCCCAGTTTTAATCACGGCCAGAGAAGAGTGGAGTGAGAACATGTGAGAAGGACAACTATGCAGACACCAAAGTCATTGTAGAAGGAGGGGGAGGAGGTGTTCCAGGTGCTGGAGCTGAGATTCCTCTGCAGCCTGTGGTGAGACCATGGTGAAGCAGCTGTGCCCCTGCAGCCCATGGAGGTCCATGGGATGCAGAGATCACCTGCAGCCCGTGGAGGACCCCCACACTGGAGCAGGTGGGTGCCTGGAGGAGGCTGTGACCCTATGGGACACTCACGGAGAGAGGGACCCTGCTGCCCTTTTGGAGTAGCCTGTCCTTGAAGGACTTCACCCCAGAGTGGCCCACACCGAGCAGTTTGAGGAGAACTGTTGCTTGTGAGATGGACTCAGATGGAGAAGTTCATGGAGAACGATCTCCTGTGGGAGGGACGCCACGGTGCAGCAGGGGAAGCCTTGGATCATGAACTGACCATAACCCCATTGCCTCCCTGTGCTGCTGGAGTAGGAGGTAGAGCAGGAAGGAGGGAGGGGTGGGGGGGAAGGTGTTTTCAAGGTTTTATTTTACTTCTCACTATACTGCTCTGATTTTGTTAGTATAATAAATTCACTTCATATCTCTAAGTTGAACCTCTTTTGCCCTTGACAGTGTTTGATGAGTGATCTTTCCTGGTCCTTATCTCAACCCATTAACATTAAATTAATTAAATTTTGTCCCCTCTGCCCAGCTGCAGAGGGGAGTGAGTGAGCGGCTTTCATGGATGCCAGGAATTTGGTCAGTGTCAACCCACAGCACTTGGTTTCGTTAATATGCAACAAATTATTTCAAGTATCAGACCATGAAAATCATGGAAACTCAAAGGTGGTTTTATAACTAACTACATTCCGAAACTTTCTTTTATGTTTACCATTTGCCCAGTGGTTTTGGGGTTTTATTCATGTAGTGCTTCAATAAATCAAAGAAACTCTTTGGCTGNGCACTTGGTTTCGTTAATATGCAACAAATTATTTCAAGTATCAGACCATGAAAATCATGGAAACTCAAAGGTGGTTTTATAACTAACTACATTCCGAAACTTTCCTTTATGTTTTGGGGTTTTATTCTTGTGGTGCTTCAATAAATCAAAGAAACTCTTTGGCTGAATGAGGTTTTAGGTAAACAGGAAGAAAAAAACCCAAACAATCTGGAAACAATGTCAGCTCAGTGCTGGTAATAAGAACATCCTGTTCTTGGCAAAGTTATAATCATGTTTTTTTCATTGTTTAGAAATGATTCATCTAAGATTTCTAATACTTAGGATATCAATTGGATTTACTTCAGCCTACCTCTTTTATAGGGGTAAATGCTTGCCTACACAAAACAAAATTTCACTTTGACTCTGGATAACTGTGTCTTAGTATATTTCTTCAAAAGCTGAAAAAATTCTGACTGAATTTATCAAAGCAGGTCATTATTTTGGGAGTATTGCTAACATCATAAGTTTCTCCAAATCTACACAGGGAATAAGCAACAAGCAAGGAGACAAGTGGAGCAAAACTACTTTATGGAATAGAAGTTCTGTATAATAGACCCTATGGTGTTTTTCTTCACACCACACAGACTGGAGAAATGGAGCACTAATTCTCCTTTTAGTTTTTTGTTTGTTCCTTTGTTTGTTTGTTTTTCTCCATGCCTGTGTTTTCTACCAAAAGAAGCTAGAACTGTAAGGGGACAGTGCACTCAATTTCTCGAGACAACCAAGATGTTTCTGGGGATCTGAAACTGGCATAAGCATCTGCACGGACACAACTTTTTAGATCTTGCCATCCTTGCCCTCAAATTTTTCATTATAATATCTCACTTACTGTGAGTGAAATTCAGTCAAGATGTCATGGAAGGCCGGGCATAGCATGCAATTCCACAAGCATATCTAATATAAATGGAAAAGCATAGCAGTATTTCTGCAATTAATACGTGTTGTGGGAAGTGTCCCTGTAATGGCATTATGGAGGTTACAGCATGGAGAAGCATGACTGGATTTATTTGAGCACTAATCCAAGAATATAGTCTGTAATAGTTGTGTGGCCTGCATATCCTACTACAGCATATACAACCATCCAGGTGGCACATGCCTTGTTGTAATGAATTGTACTTAATATTGTAGTGAAAGCTAAGGAATGTCACATTCCACAGGTGAATTTGCTTTGCTAGACGGAAATCTCTGGATATAAGTGGCTTACATGGGGTTTGTGCCGTATTCAGATGGACCAAGTCAGATAGAAATATTTTATCCTTCATCTTCAAAACGTCCTCTGCTTATCAGTATCAATTTACAGCTAGAGATTCTTCTTGCTTGATAGTCTGTTGCAATATAGGAGTAAAATTGGCGTCTTTACTGGCAGGCTCTGAAAAATGAACTGATTATAGTCTTGACAGAGCATTGGGGAAAATGTTGGGCTTTCTGTTGTTGATGTGGGAGATTTTGTGCTCTGGGACTACCAAACCAGCATGCTTTAAAACCAGTCACTTCACTCCAAAATGTCACTTCCCTTCATCTGACAACATTATAAAGATAGCTCTATTAAAAACAAAATTATAATCTCAGAAGAAGTATAAAACATTATACAGAAATCTTTCAATAACATATATAATTTACAACAATCATTTACTTCTAATCATCTTGAAAAGATTTTCAGATAGTTATCTATAAAAAAAAATAGTAAACTTGAGAACAAAAATTCTGCCTGTCATTGTCAGTCACATAGTGTAGCTAGTGATGAGAATATACATATATATGAGTGCAGGAAAAAACTTCTAGTATTTCTTATAAAGAGAGAAATAAATGAATGAGGGAAAGAAGATTAGAGATAGCGTATATAAAGTCATTTTAGATTGCTCTACAGGAAGGACTATCAAAACAAACAGTGAATCACAGGAGTTTAAATGTTAAGATTGGATATGATATTAATACAGGTTTTGAAATCAATAACTGTTGTGCTATAAGTCAGAATTAAAAAATATGATTGACAGATGTATAATAATTGAAAAACAGAAATATTATTTACTGAATATAAAAGGTTGGATATTTTTTTGTTTTCATTATGACGGATCTGCCAGGAAGATTTTGGAGTTCTTAGTTATAGTCTTTCCAAATACAGAATATAGGAAAAGTAGAATATCCTGTTAGCCTGCCAGATTACATTTATTTTCTGAAAAAGAAGAAATGCAGAGTGACACTAGATATTAATGTCATGTTGACTGGTTAGATGTGTTTTTAGAGAGTATTTAGACATTTCAATAAGAGATCCTCAAGATACACTGCATCATTCCAAGGAACGCATTTTCTGTTCTTTGTACCTAAACTGGTACAGAACTCTTGGTAACTTCTAGGACAAGAGAAAATGGCCTCAAGTTGCACCAGTGGAGGTTTAGACTGTATATTTGGAAAAAATTCTCCACTGAAAGGGTTGCCAAGCCCTAGAACAGGCTGCCAAGGCAAGTGGTTGAGTCACCATCCCTGGAGGTATGTCAGGACGTTCAGTGGTGGACTTGGCAATGCTGGGTTAATGGTTGGACTTTACAATGTTAAAGGTCTTTTCCAACCGAAATCATTCATGATTCAGTGATCTCATCTGGAAGTATAACTTATTTGCATAATAGCACTGAGAAATTTATATTTTTAGAGCTCTCTTAGGAACGTTGACAGGACTTGCTATGCTATAGATCTGCCGGAGACAAATGTTATCAACTCTAACATGGTGCTGCAATTAAAGACCAAAGTAGCCATAGTCCCTGATGAAGCCCAAGAAGCCAAAAAAGCCACATTATTTTCTAGATGTCTTCAGACAATGATAGTTACACCATTAGATTACTTAGTAACTATCATTAAAAGAAAACGACAAAACCATTTGTTAGGTCACATCAGGGTACTGTCATCAATTATCATAACAATACATTTGAATTACATTGGCCATTATTTTTTAAACAAATCTCCTGTTTTATGAAATTGTCATTTCCTGGATGGATCAATACAGTAAAGATAGGGAAATAAACACTGCTTATTATATTATCATTGGTCAAATGTTTATTTTCTGAATTTTAGTAGCATACCAGCTATTAAGGATAATTTAAACTCTTTTATCATTTTTTTTACTTTATTCAGTTTTGCATAAAAATTATTTCAAATAGATGTGACAATTTTAAAGTCCCAAAGTTGTGTTGGATTTTGCTTGGATTGTCACTCCCCGGAGTCACCAGTCTCAGGTGTTAACAGCCAGAGTCTCCCAGCTTCCCCTTCTATTCATCTATACGTATCTTCCCCAATATCACATACTTCCTCCACCTCCAGGATCTTTTCTCCAGCCTGTAGCTTCCCCACTTTCTTTCTAGGTCCCCTCTTTCCAGGACCACTTCTTTTTGGTGAACACTTCTCTTAGGCTTTTGTCCCTGGTTTTCCCAATCTACCCAGACAGTTTTTATGAGCATAGACACAATGTACCATCAAGTACATTTCCCAAGTGGTGTTTCTGATTCATGTCTCTTCATGATTTGGAGGATTCAGGAAAAGATACTTGATTTGTCATTATTTATATAGTTTTTTTCTAAACCCAGACTTTGTGAATTTTAAGCTGGGAAAGGAGAGAAATTCTGCACCTGTGGAGGAACACCCGTGTACACCAATACATGCTGGGTGGCAGTTGTATGGAAAGCAGATTGTCAGAAAAAGACCTAGAGGTCCCAGTGAACACCACGTTGAACCTGAGCAAGCAAAGGGCCCTTGCAGCTAAGAAGACTCATGGGATCCTGGGCTCTGTTAGGAAAAGAGTTGCCACTGGGTTCAGGGAGGTGATCCTTTCCCTCTTCCCAGAACAGGTGAGGCCACACCTGGGGTACTGTGTCCAGTTCTTGGCTGCTCAGTACAAGATGGGCCCACAGGAGAGAGCCCAACCACTAAGATGACTAAGGCACTGCAGCACCTCTCATGTGATGAAAGATTGAGAAAGATGGGACAGTTCAGCCTGGAGAAGGATTGGAGGGAGTACCTTATAAATATTTGGAGGGAGGGTGCCAAAAAAGGTGGAGCCAGGCTCTTTGCAGTGGTGTTCAGTGACAGCAAAGGGCATAAACTGAAACACAGGAGGCTCCCTCTGAACATCAAAAAATACAGTGACAGTGACTGATCTCTGACACAGATTAACCAGGGATGTTGTAGTTTCCCTCCTTTGAGGTATTCAAAAGCCACCTGGACACGATCCTGGACAATCAACTCTATGTGGTCTTGCTTTAGAAGAGGACTTGGACAGGATATGATATCTTCAGATATGATATCCCTTCCAGCATCACTATTTTGTGGCTCTACGATTCCATGATTTTACATAACGGCTCTGTGTCTAAAGGTTAATCTATTTTAATTTGAAAAAGAAAAGGAATGTTAGTGCATTTTCTATCAGAAAAAAAGGAGAATAAAAATACTGAAGAAAACAATTCTGAAGCCTTAAGGACACAAATAGCAAGGACTTTTTTTAGGTTTACTCATTCTTACAAAGTTTTAAAAAAAATTTCAGATCAATATTTTAAAATAGAGGATATTATTTATGAGATTAAAGGAGGATATTTTAGCTTCCCTAACATCCAAACTTGTTTCAAGAATGTCAGAATTTATTTTTAAATTTTGGAAAGAGGTATGTAGCACTAAGGAGAAAGAATGAGTGAGAATATTAGGACTGTTTAAATTAGAGGGTGAAAAAATTTCAAAAATTTACCATTCATGTTGGAAGGAAAACAAACAAATCAAAGTATCATGTATACAGCCTTGGAGAGATCAAACAAGTGTCTACTCTGAGTATATTTCATCATTGACAGACACTGTAAGAAATAGGAAATGAGCAAGACTATGCCTTCAGCACACCTTAGCTGGTATGCTGAAGGTGGTGAGGTAGCTCTGAAACTGTAGCTTGAGTTTTACAATAGACTCTTGCCTCTGTGTGACAAATATTACAGATGATCCCTGAACACTGAGTTACTTGCCTAATTAATAATTCTAAGGAGAAATTGTATCCTACAGGCAAAGTCTCTCTGATTGAGATGCTCCCATGGAATTCAACATTTTGATAATTTGGTGTATTCTAAAAAATAACATTTTCTTTGGAAAGTTTCCAACTACCTACCTAAAACTTACACAGGAGATTTATTATTTTTATTATTTTTTTCCAGAAAAAACTAAACACAGCAATTCAAGAATAGTTTGAATTAATGTATTTTATCCTATATTTTTGTACTTGAAAGAAATCTTAGTCAACAGTCTAGAAAGGCCAGAATAATAAAAATTACCTAGAAAGAAGACAGGAATCTTTGTCAGCCTCATTAATCATAGCTTTGAAGAAAATAAGATAGACTTTAGACTTTAGTATTTTATTTGTGTATTTCTTTTCACTGATTTGGAATTTTATTTTTTTATTTTCGTCTTATTGAATATAAAGAGTAGTCTTATATGTGTGAATAATGCTTGCAAATTTTGACGCAGCAGTTAAGTAGCATATGCGAATGCACTTATGAAGAATGAAGATGTACACAACACATAACCACAGAGGGCATTCTAAAAATAGCTATCAGAGTAGCCTTTTTTGTTCCATTTGCATTTCTTTTTTAGGTATTGGGAAATTCCTTCCCACTTTTAGGAGGGAGGTTGGTCCTACAGCCTTCCTATCCCGAGACAACAAATCCAGACAGGAAATCCTTTCCCAGACATAAATTATTTCACGCCCTATTACTTCATAAAATAAGACAGAACACTGAGATCTCTTCAGGAAAAGAAGCAGCATCTTTCTGCAGGAGTGTAGAAATAATGCAAGTCTTTACTGCCTGAACAAACATTTATAGTCTGGAAAGTCAAAGAGTTAGAGTTCCATGAAGTTGTAAATTGACTTGCATTCAATATCCTGAATTTCTTCAAAAAGAAAGATGCAGATGTTGAAAAGTCTGTGAAGACAGCTCATTACTGTAAATTTCTTAAAATCCAAAAGTTTCCTTTGAGGAATATTACTTAAAGAATTTTTAAAATATTTCATTTCACTTTCTTCATTTGTATTTATTTATCATTTATTTCTTCATACATGCATAGTCTTTCTGTAGAGATATTGATAGAAAAAGATGGCACAGAAGTTCCCTGCAAGGTTTTTGCTACTTCAGGGATGAGTAATGGATGAATTCTGAAAGTGCAACATTTTTCATAAAAATCAACAGAAGGCTTCAATTGTCAGTTGTTGAGCTACAGGATTTACTAGCATGGGTTAGGAGCCATCATCAGCTGACAGGTCATAGCAGCTTTTCTCTTCAGTTGTCAATATATTTTAGAGCTTTTATGTGCTGTAACATCTTCTGCAGAGTTGTCAAAACAATGCTAATGCCTGAGCACAGCTCAGGTCACATAATCTCTACCTCTCATCTTTGTCAAATGAGCCATATACTCTGGCACAGATAAGAAATGTTGAAAAACTAAACCATAAAAAATTCAGATGGGTGATTGGTATTTCTAAAGTGCCTCACTACCATCAACATAAAGGGAGCTCCTCCAGGCTGATCATTTCTCAGTACACTGTTCCCACTACAGTGTAAAGGCAAAGCTTCCAGTTAAAATAATCCTGAAGCTCTGTTTCTGACACAGTTAAGCTGTACTTCCAGACAAGAAGCCAAAAGAGTAGAACAAATCTTCACTGCTCTGTTGCCGTAATCTCCCTCTCCCGCAGCCTTTGGCAGCTTTACTTTCAGGAACTTTCATACCTGTATTACATAAGAATGATTGAGTTCAGCTTTCACCCAAGATTTTGTCTACTCACCTTCTGAAAGTGATTTGTGTCTGAGAAATTCTGGGCTTCTGAATAAATTAATTACTTTTACAAAATTGTTCTTTCTATGTGATAAGGCATCAAACTATAGCTGAAATCTAGAATGATTTAAAAATAATCTCATTGGACACTGTTGTATGATTCAGTATACAGACTTTTTTATTTTGTGAGCTGTAGTTGAAAGTATTTAGGTGTGTAGAAGGTAGGAAGAAACAGCATGAACTTCATATACATGTTTTTGCTCAATATGTGTAGATGTTCCCTATATTCTTTAGTTTTCTGTTTTCTAAAAGCAATTCTACATACCTGCAAAGCAAGAAAATAATGTTTCCATCTTTAGAGACTTTCATAAAAGTCCACAGTACAAGTGTGGATGGATCTGATTCCTTCAACCCTGTTTGCTCAGCTACCTAAGCAAATAATAATTCTAATTAAACAACTTGCAACGAAAAAGAGTTTTGCTGGGTTTGTTTTTTTTTTTTTTCTTTTTTGAAAAAATATCAATTCCCTGAAGAGCAAATATCTAACCAGAAGTTCGTTTATGGTCAACAAAAGAAAATCCTAATAAGGTGACAAAGATTCTAAGGGTTAAGGCAGCCATAAAATGGAAGATCAAGTTTTTGGTAGTTTTCACCCCGTTGAACTTCCCATCCTCTGGTAAGTACCTGAAATACTTCCCTACTTGTTGTTTGTTTTATTTGGCAATTTTTCTACTGATGTAAGTCATATGAGAGATACCAAACCAATCATTTTAAGAATTCAGAAAATTTTGGTGGAATTCCAATATCTATTGATAAATTGTAAAATGTTTTGTAGGATGTGTGCATGTATGATAATGGATGTTATTTGCTACACATTTCTTTAGCTTCTCACTTTATCAGAAAAATAATTGTGTGAATTCCCCATACCAGGATTTGAAAAATATTTTAGAAGATAAATTCAAAATTATTATTTTATATATATGTGTATGTGTACAAAAAATTATTGTAAATTACAGTCCATGCTAATCACACCAAATAGAAATTATGAAGCTGGATTTCATTTTTCCATACATATACACATATATGTATGCATATAAATACTTGCACATGGAAGATTGTGTTGTGTCTAAGTGTAAATCCTTAAAATGTTTTCATTGTAGTAAGGCTAAATAATCTGCCAAAAAGCAGTTTCAATGCAGTTTTTTTTTAGTGGAGTTCTAATTCATTATCTTATTACTGACTTTCTTGAAGAATAAGATCAGCTGCTAAAGCATGATTAAAGCATAAGGAGAAATGATAAATTTTGAATGAATACATTCTTCAGGATGTTTATGTCCTTTCACAGTTAATGAATGAAAATCAATCCAGGTTCCATTGTTGAGCAGCTATTTTCCACCCTCAACTGAGCAGCAAATACTTTATTCAGTAATAATACAAAAACCAATACATTTTTAAGTGTTAAATCAGACAAGTAGATTTTCAATTTAGCCCCAAAGCTGGAGAGTGATATTTTAAAATAGAAAGAAAAAAAATATCTCCCAGGCCTAGAAATCGCCAGAGTCAAGGAAAAAGACATGGGTTCAGGACTAAAAGGTCAAGAGAATGGATGCTGACAGTCTTAACAGCTGGGTTGGATTTCTCAACTGGATATTACAGCCCCAAATAATAAGATACTTGGTGGCATTTTTTTAGTTTGTTTTTCTTGCAAGACTAAATGGACTCTTTAAATTAAAAGTATAAATTAAGAATGCATAATAATATTAACTATGAGCTATTCTGTTGTCCACTTATGTGGAACAAGCAAAAATGTTTAACTTCTTTGAATAGGTCATGAGATTAGAGCTGGTTAAAAAATATTAACAGAAATGGAACAGTTCAGGGAAATAATAAATCATATCAATATTTCATATGGAAATCAAGGAATCAAATAATTCTGTTTCCTAAGTCTTCCAAATAAATTTAGAGTGATTTTCCCAGGCTCCTACAACTCATTTTACAAATTTCTGCTGCTCTCCATCTGCTGAGTTTTTTGTCTCTCCAGGCCTGTGCACACCACAGCTGTTCTTCCTGTGAACCAGCCAAAAAGACCACAGCACTGGTGAGCAAAGCAGCAGAGGTCCCAGGCAGGCCAACAGCAGCATACCCACGTGTCAGGGCACGAGCTTCACCAGTTTGCAGGCCAATATTTAGTTAAATGCATTTCACAGGTGAAAGTTTCAAGGTTTCTTTAGCCACTGTCTCTTTTTTCTCCTGGTCTGCATATTTGACTAAGCATCTCCCAAGCTTTCTGGATGGCTAGAGCAATTCCCTTCCTGCGTAGCTGTCCACCTCCCTGTCAGTCTCATTGGACTATTGACATCCCAAAAAGGTAAAAGTCGTTTTCCTGCTAGCAGCTACATTCTATGAGCTCTAGAAACTACCAATGCTAGAAAGTCCAATGCTCCCCTTGCTGACTCATAGAGCTCACTTAGCTAATGTGCTGGTTTGCAGAAACCTTGTAAGGAAGCAATTCATTAAAGAACAGCTGGAGAAATTTGGGAACTCAGTGCGATCCTGTGGGATTTCACTTCCACTAAACAAAACCCAATGCTTTTTAACTTTTCATGGTTTGAATTAGGTTGCAGCCATTTGTAAATGTTATACATTTTCTGCAGGTCAGACATTTTGTTTCTTAGGCAGCTTGTGCAAGCAAAAACTTATTAATGGCTTTGCAGAGCTATCCTTGGGAGAAAAAAAAGAAAAAGTTGGAGAATTCAGTTACAGCCCTTTTTTTTTAGTGTAAGTTATGTAATTAGCTGCTTGTGCTGATGAGAGTTACTTATTTTTCAGTAGATTCACTTCATGATAATTCTGCTCCTTTTTTACCAGACGTTCTGGTATGGATTAAGATAAACATCCTAATCCTCACATTTATTCTTCCATCCTCTTTTAGACAAATTTTTTGTCTGTGAGTTTTACTCTATGGATATTAAGTAGTATTTAGTGTTACTAATACTGGTTACCACTGTATGGTTACTGATTCTTTTCCTCTCCCCCATGGGATACCAAACTGCTGGATATTCCAATTTTATGCCTGGGGTCTTAGAATCATTAGCTATACTACTCAGACTGTGCAGCCTGAAGTCTGGTGCACTCCAGGTCGTAAGTCCAAGGGCCTATATTGCTATATTTAATTAGTTGTCTGAACTCTGCCTACTATCCTAACCTGTCTTTTTATCTGCTACACATAGTACTGAAACTGCTTTCTGGGAGAGACACCAAGCTGCTTTATCTATCCATCACTAATCATGAGGTGATTTCTACAGCCGAACAGATACATCTAGGGACCATAAACATCTGCTCAAGTGTTCTGATAAGCTCAGTACCTCTTTCTCTGTGTTGATTATGACTACAGATAGCATTTGCTGAGACGAATACTATGCACATTTTTTCCCAGAGCTCATAGAAGATACAAGTGAAAGATTCACCTTATTGCTTGTAAATTAAAATCTTAATTATTAAACTATCTTTCCACTTCGTCCCTGTATTGTTTCTGGTCTTTGTGTTATCTTGCTAGTCCTTATTATTTCCTATTTCCTATTTTCCTGTTTCAACAAGTTGTACTCAATTTAAAGAGACAATAACTTCCTTAGAGTGTTTAGAGCCATTAGCTAAAGTCTTTCAATGATTATTGGAACAAAAAAAGGCTATTAGTCTTTTAACTTTTAATAGTATGCATATCCCTAGTTAGTTTCCCAGGATACAGTTAGTTTTCATTGTTCCATGCTCACTTTTTTAATTCATTCACTACTTCACTGACATGTAACAGTGGTCACAGACAGAAACTCCAATAATTCCCTTGTGTCTGAGATGTGAATATATGCTTGTATACTTTTGTCTAGTAAAAGTAATGTTCTAGCAAAAAGTGTATAGCTTTTGTGCAAAATTTTAGGTGGTAAAAACCCCACAATATTCAGACCAGGATACTGTAACAAAGATCACAAATTTTATTTTTAGACTTGCCCCAGCAGTTCCATGTCCTTCTTATGTTGGGAACAACAGAACTGGATGCAGCCCTCCAGGCTGGGTGTCACAAAAGCAGAGTAGAGGGGCAGAATCACCTCCCTTGACCTATTGGCCATGTTCCTGTTGATGCAGCCCAGAATACATTTGTCTTTCTGGGCTTCAAGTGCACATTGCCAGCTCATGTTGTTTTCCATCAACCTAGATACAACCAAGAAATTAAAAGACTCAGTAACAATTCTATGACCTTGGGTCACAAATTGAGCTGCTGAAGCAGAAAGAGTATGGAGCCCCTAGCAGCACTAGAGCCCTTTCAGATCGCTAAGCAAGGTGTTAGTCACTCAAGATAAAATATAAAAGTACAGGCTCCATTTTTCTTGCCTTACTTCGAAAAATATAGGTAAGGATGTAGAGAGGAAGGTAACAAATAGCTGTACACTGTTAACAGCTTAAAGTCTTGAGACAATGGCTAAAGACATTTGGTTATATATCCTATTTAATAGTAAAACATGTTTTGTTTCTTTGAGATTATAATACTGTTCAATATCTGCAGTGTTGTAGTTGAGGAGCAAACTGATTTCAATGTATTTTTTTTCATATTAAATGCTTGGATGATTTCCTTGCCTGGTTTTATTTTTTCCTTGTGCAGATGTAAATTGTTTTTTCAAAATAAGTATGACATATTTCCAGATCTGATTAGGAATATTTTACATTTATCCTAAAGAAGTAATAGGACTTCAATAAGAGCAAAATTACACAGAATCAGGGCCCTCTGGGATAAAATTAATTGTAGGACTAATAAGGTCTAATGATGCACATTATGCATGGAAATCTACGCTTTACCAATCTCTCCATGTTTACAATTAACTAGCTGAACAATGTAAAGAATCCTCTGGAATGAAAAATACAGGTTTTTTATGAAATTACTGATCTTCCATCAGAAATTAAATAATCATGTCAGGTCACAAATAAAAACATGTTTTGGTCCTACAAGTAGAAATGCAATAACAGAGAAAACTGATTCCCCAGGTTTCTTCATGAGAAAGGGCAGAAAACAGGCAGAGAAATGGGCAGAAAAACCCGCAATGACATGAAGTTCTCTTCTTAAAGAATTTTCAAGGAAATGATGGAATTTGCTATATTATATCTATGTCTTGTGCCATGCTGGTTCCAAAGGACCATTCACTATTGCTATCAGGACACACACCAGCAATCTCCTGGCCTAGAGGCTGTCTACAGGCAATCTTGATTCCCTTTTTCCACAAGACAGATAAATCACCTCTGATATCCCAAATACCTTTTTGGTGTCAATCTCCACAATTTCTATATTTTTCTGAGTACTACTACTTGAAAGAATACTTTAGCCTAAGAGCAGTAAGGGATTCTGGTTCTGATTACAATACTGCCTAAATGTAAGAAAGCATGAGATATAGTGGGAGGCACACATGTTCATCACCCCTAAATTACAGCTCATAAAGTCAATTCAATTTACTATGGAGGTTAACCTTCACCTGTGCTAGAAACAAGCTGAGTAAGTCTAAGTCACGCTGACTACCCAAGTAAATATCTGTTGACTATAATGGGAGCTTAAACAGGTAGCTCACATGTGGAAACATGGATTTTATTGTCTTCAAGTTAAGTCCCAGAATGGACTTCCGGAAAGGCAACAAAAGAAAAAACATGCGCTGGTTTTTTAACCTGGCATCACATGATAAAGTGTAAAATTCAGAAAATTATTTATATATTTTATTTATTTCTTTTACTTATATTTTTATTTGTTATATTTAGTAGTTTATTTTATAAATACAACTATAACAACCTTTCATGATTTACTGTAATAGTACTGAATGCCACTTTGAATGTTTGTCTTGCATTTTGTTTTTTCATTAAATTAACTAAAGCATAGAAAGCCCATTTTTTGAAGCTGTTAAACTGAAACCACACTAGTAGCTCACAACAGATTTTGAGTGAGCTTCTATATCTAAACCCCAATAATTTTCTCTCTCTGAAATGGTTGTGAAACTAGTACAGGATGTCAGAGGAGAAGTATGGAAATGAGCGAAAATACATCCTCTGAAGACCTCTGTACTATTTTTATTTCTTCCTGCCAGGGGCTGCAATCAAACAATGCACAATGAATATTCATTATGGAGCTGAGTAATCGATTCTATTATTTGCTTTTATACACTTCACAAAACTAAGTTCAGAAGAGAAGGACACATCTGGTTGGATGCTGAAGCAATGTCTCCCTGACTCTTTCACTTCCAGAATGCTGACAGAGACAGTATTCAGGAAATGAAACATTCCTCAAGTGTTCACAAAGTAACATGAAAGACCATTATTGTTGTTGTAAATAACTTACTTTTTTTTTGCTGACAGCAACATAAATGTGCATATTTATGTTATCAAATGTATGATCCTTAATAATTTGCTTTAAGAGGGACTTAGTTTCATTCTATATGTGGAATATTCTTTACAAAATGCCCTGATGTACATCATCTTCAAGTTATTTTTATTTACACTTTCATGTTACTCTTACAAAACAACTATCACTTTAATGAAAATTGATGTGAACTGTCTTGGGAGGTTTATGAAAAAAAAGTTTAATAAAAGGTAATATATAAACTGTGTTTCAATCTGGCAAGAAGCTGAAAGACAGAAAAAGATAATTTTGTTTTATTCCTAGGCTGCATCACTGCTACCATGTGAATGACTTCTTCTTCATGTTCTTGTAGCTGTGAGCAAAACTGTCATGGGAAAACATCTTAAACATTTTGCTTATCCAAACGTACAAAAACTTCTCAAATCTTTAACTTTACAGGTCTAATGGGAGTAGAAATCTTTCAAAATGTTTTTTTCCACCTGTGTTCTCTAACTTTCAGAATATTAATCCAAATCCCAGTGTGCTTCCATTGCTGCAATGCCAGTGTAATTTTAAAAGCTCTCCGTTCAGCATGATTTTCACTATAGAGTGAGCTTCCCTCAATCTTTTATGTTATTCACAGTAATAAAGGAAATTTATGTGGCTCCTTTGTTTAATAAAAAACAGGTATTATTAATTCATGATCTTTAATACTAAGCTGGAGCCTTATAAACTCACAACAGAAAATACTAGTGTTAACAAATATTAACACTAAAATTATTAGGTAGCTCATAACAGTGCATACAGAATTTGATTGGCATTTCTTCCTATAGATAAGGCATCACAGAACATAATTAAAAATACTTAGAAACACCACCTCTGCAATTTAGGAATGATTCATGATGTTCTTTGTCTGACTGGAAACAACTTTTGAATATAAATGTTGTAATTTTTGCTTAATCAGCAAACAGTGCCACAGCACACACAACATGCTATAGACAATTTCCAGTTTATCTCTTCACGAACTCATATGCCTTTGTAGGAAAATCTAGAAAACAATTTGTTGGAAGAAGCAAGTAATAAGAATTTCAGAAGAAAATAAATTTCTAAGAATTAACCTTTGTGTTCCCATTGCAGAAATTTGTTTCCTTGTTTGTTTTTTTCCCTTTCTTTGAATGCAGACTACTCTTACATGTTCTTAACTTTGGCAGCAGTTAATTTGCAGATGTTTTCAAAATGTGAGCAATGCAGTGTAACCAGTATTTCTCTGTAGGCTTGTCAATAGAATATATAAAATCAGTAGATGGGGAAGAAAGAAAATAGTCAACAGAGACTACACGCTTTTGGTTTATTGTGTGGAGTGGGAGCTCTTTTTTTAGAAAAGCAGGTTTTGTGCTAATTTTTCAGATTTCTCTCTCCTACCAACAGGGAAATACAAAAGCTATTGGAAATGCTATCTCTTGAACAATGACTAAATGCATTTAGAGTGTAGTCCCCCCAGGTAAGTAATAGGTATTTGAGCCTTCTCTCTCATTTTTTATAAGGGCAGTGAAATTGTGTGATCAAGAGCAAAAGTAATCTTTAACAACATAATACAAAGGATGTAGGCAATTTGGCTCAGTATCAGATAAACATTTACTCTGGGAATCAATGTAAATCAGAGGAATCACTATTTGTTAGTCTTGGCCCTGGACGTGCTTAATCAGCCAGAATTTTCTATTAATGACTTCTGAATAGTCATGACAAAACTAATTACTTTAAAGAGTTTTGGCAGGATAAGACATGACATTTTATAATGGTAAATAATATCTCTCCTTCTCAATATGCATCACTGCTGTACTATGTGCAGTGCATACAAAAAAGGAATGGGCTATGTGTTAAATTCATAAATTAAAAATTCTAATGAAAGGGTTTTTCACCCTGAAAGTTCTGAGGTCTTCTAGTTATTCTTAACAAGAAATTTATAGGATTGATCTCATAGTCTCATGTTTGAGTTTTTTTGCTTCTTTTGTGGCTGGATCTTTTCTTGTTTGGTTAGTTTTTAACTGAAGTAGAGGTGAATCCAAGGAGAATAACAATGGATTAGAGAATAAAGCACTGTTCAGGATTTGGTGCAAGACTATTACAGACTGTTCATCTTAGCTTTACCTCTCACTTGAAATTCTTCAAGGTCATCTTCTTTGCTTTTAAATACAACATAAATCAAATTATTAGTCTTGGTATACAAATACATTCCTGAGGATTAAAAAAAGCATAAGGATTGTGTTCCTTAGGATTGTTTTCCTTAAATCCTCAGTGATTTTGCTCCCAGCCTGTATTTAAAGGATATCAGCATTTCCTTTATATTATCATATTTCAGATTTGAGGGGTAAATAGCCGCTTAGTAAAAGGTAGAATTTGAATGGATTTGCAATTTATTATGGTATCACTTGACAGTTCCAAGCTATGGCATATGATACATAAAATAACAGCTATGATAAAAATTATTATTTTTATTATCCAAAGAGGATTTTTTACAAGAACCACAAGTGCTGAGTTCCTTTCCTTGAATTTAAATTGTTATAACATTTAAATTGTTATTTTCTCTTTTGTAATGATAATGGGCATATAGCAATTTTCATGCTAGAATTGTAAAACATTTTAGAACTATACACAGTGTATAATTGATGTGAGATAATATAATGTTCTAGGGATGTAAAAACAGGGAAACTTTTTGTAGGCTGTTATTTGGGTTCCAAGCTAACCAAAACCAAAGACTGCAATATTTACAGTACTGTTCTTTTGTATTTTTAGGTAGAAGAGTGTTGACAACACAGCAGTGTCTTGGATAGTGCTGAGCTGTACTCACAGAGCATCAAGGCTGTGTCTCCAACAGTGCTTCCCCAGCAAAGAGAGGCTGGGGGTGGAGAAGAGGATGGGAAGGGACACTGCTGGGACAGCCTACCCAAACTGACCAAAGGGATATTTCATACCTATGACATCTGCTCAGCAATAAAAGCTATGAGAGGGGAAATTGTTATAAAGGTCTTTCTTCCAAAAGAACCCTAAAGATCCCTTCCTTTCCCTTAGCTTCTTTTCAGTCACATCCATTGTTCATATATGAGTTTCTTTTTTCTTAGAATTAAATTCACTAGAATTTGTTCATTTTTTCCTCTAGGTTTTTCTGAAGAGTTTCTACTTCAAACACAGTCCAAATAGTTCTAATAGTTCACATTCCAGTTCTAATAGATTCAGCAATATTTAAATATCTATCTTCTGAAATCAGTCAAAACTTAGAAATCAACTTTGTCCTAATATGACACTTTCAGCAGACTACCTTTATTTTATGTCTTTCTTAGGCAAAGATGCCTTGACTCATGTCTGATTGTTCTAAGGTTCTGCTCAAATTTATTATTTAGTTGTAGAAGACAATTCACAGACTACTAAATTCAATGTTGCTGTAATTTTCATCATTAAAAGGCAGTGTTTTCCCACTGGCCTTTGGAATGTCTAACCATCAACTATTATTAAAAGATCAGTCAATTGTTTGAAATTCATGATGAAAGCATTTTTCAGATGGCACTGTTAATTGAATTTGACATTAGATGTATTTCAGGGTGGGGTAGCTAAACTTTGCATGCTATTGACACTGGTTAGTCACATGTATACTTAATTTTCTTTGATAATTTTTAGAACAAAATATGACAGTATTTAACCAGTTTTAAAGATTTAAGAAAATCCCCATTTTTCATTTCACAAATTCTTTTTTCACTTGCATATATACTCGAATGGATGGAATTTACAGTTTTAAACTGGTTCTTTGTTATGTTAAGGTATTTAAATGCAAGCTGTCTAACAAGACTTGCTACGGCCCCTCTGACCTGGAATCCTCTCCACATTAAAAAAGTAAAAGAAACAAAAATCAAAGGAAATAAAATTATCTGGAAGAGGAAATCTGAGTCTTTCTCATTTTTAAATCCTGGCCCACAACGTAAGGCTTTCTGTCCTTTATTTTGCCAGAAGATTTCTCGCATTCTGAAAAGTCTTCCTTTAAACATTAAAGAATATCATTAAAGATAATTATCTTTCAGTTTTGCTTGCAAATGTCAGAAGTGTTTCCTGATACACTATTTCACATATATTTTCTTGGTCTGAGAGTGACCATGTCTATGACAATGTATGAAAGAATCAAGGTTTCATCTCAATTTTAGCAACATGAAGGTTGAGTCCTCCTCTAAGCAGTGTCTTGGCTCCCAAATCCCAGAGGAATGAGGTGAGGACAATGTTTTCTACCCCTCATGCACAGCAGTAGAACAGGGAACCTCATTCCTCCATGAAACACAGAGAGGTGTCACTTTCAGGGCACTTCTTCCAGTCACCTTGTGTTACATTGGAAATCTGCAGCAGAAGTGGCAAGTTAAGCCCACCTGTGGAACCCCAGGTGACAGCTGGAAGTACTAGATCTTGTTTGTAAAGAATAGAACAAATAAACAAACAAATCTTTGTTCATAAGAGATGTAGCTAGGAAAGAGTCCATAGATAAATAACAAAATGTGAATCTGAAGTGTATTTGCTTTTTAAAGGTAACACTTCTCTTAATACTGTAATAGATACTATAGTTTATATTCAAAATATGCTGCTCATAAATAATAGTAAAAGTCTTGCACTGCCTCCCAAGGGCCTTTTCTAGTCATTTAAGGGAAAAACTGAAGTATATGCTGGATAATCTCACTTTCCCTTCTTCATCCTATTAAAAACTATCTTTTCTTCAATTTTTTTTTTTTTTTTCTTTATTTTCTGCCTTCTGTGGTTATGTTGCAAGAAGCCCTTATTTATGCTGGAAATTCTCACCATAGTTCTATTTCAGTATAGTTTATTTCTCGAGTTATCCTAAAAAAAAATGCTCCCACTTATTTTTATAGATATCTCATTTTCCTTCACAAGAATTAGCTAAGTAATTACAAAATAAAATAAGTTCTATGAAAAAGTACTTGTAGTTTAACAACAGTCAAGTACTAGGACAAAAATTAAGTCCATCCCAGCCAAAACCAGGAGTGCAGTGTAAAAGAATTAGAAATGTTGGGCATTGATACACTACAGCCTACAGTAAATGGTGATGGTAAATAACTATTTCAATCTCAGTTTAATAGCAATGCAAGGAAGTTATATTGCTTAATTTTGTGGAGGACAAATCAGCCGCACATAAGGAAACCAAACACAATTTAACAGATTTAGGGATTATACATTCATAACATTACAACTGTCTTCCCCAACAAATTGATAGGAATGAATATTCATGTAGTGAATATAAAGGCTGTTTTATTTCCTATTAGAAATCTACAGGTAACAAGATGTCCACTGGAGAATAAAAAATATTTTTATTTCACTAGGGAGACTTTTTATAAAAAAACAAAAACAAAAACAATACACAACAAAACAAACCAGAAACCAATCCCTGTTTTTCTGTAACTTGTAAATTTTCTAAACATTGCACTTGAAATTTTTAATCGGGAAAATAAATCTTTTTCCGTGATATGTTACTAATTTCATAATAGTTAAAATTCTACTAGACTTTCAATTGTACATCTCAATTTGTATCTGTTTATTACTTGGCTCTAGGATCTTTTATCCACTCTGTCTTATTCTGCCAGGACATAACTTGGGGATGTTTATAAGCAGAAATTATAGGTAAAAATCTGTTGTGATGTTATGAACGGGAATTTATTTTTCAGTTTAATAGAGATTTAGTTTATATTTTTAGATGTGATACATTTTCATAAGTTCCTTACCATAGCTGTTGTTCCAGTGAAGATCAATGACCATGAATATTAACACAATTGTCCCATTCTAACTCTAATATTAAAACACAAAGAATTTTAGAAGGAATAAAAACCTAATTACAGTCAAATAATTTTGTAGTATATCAGCACATTTTATACACTTTCATGCTCACATTGTCTTGATTTCCTGAAGACTCCTCCTGATTAAGGACAAAATCACTTAAAACTTATCAAAATTTTTGTTTTAGTGACACTGACTAGTAGTTGCAAGGAAGTTTACACTCACGGGATGAGCTGTCTGAAACATTTCCTTAGAAGAAGTGCTCACAAATTTAGACAGCCTCATACACTGGTGGGTCTGATTCCGTCCAGTTTGCAGTGTTCATCTTCTCTTTTAGAGGTGATAATTGCCAGAGTTAGTTGAAGAAAAAAAATGTTTTTGTGCCATGTGTAAGAATAAATTAAACACCAATCTGAGTATAAATTACTTTAAGGTTACTTAGACAAGCCCTTTAATGTTTTGCTCATTGGGAGTTGCTCATCTGGCTTTTAATTAATCTGATGATTCTCCTCCCTCAACTTTCAGTTCAATTCAAACTTCACTACCATGACACAGTTCTGATGTTTAGTTTCTGATTCTCTGTACTCTAATTTAATCTTTAAACTCAAATAGATCACAGAATCATGGAATAAGCTGATTTGGAAGGGACACTCAAGGATCATTGAGTCGAACCCCTGGTCCTGCATAGGACCATCCCCAGGAATCACATCATGTGCCTGAGAGCATTGTCCAAATGTTTCTCTCTCTCAGGCCTGGTGCTGTGACCACTTCCCTGGGGAGCCCGTTCCAGTGCCCAGCCATCCTCTGGGGTGCAGAACCTTTTTCTAATATCCAGGCTAAACCTTCCCTGGCACAACTTCAGGCCATTCCTTTGGGTTCTGTTGCTGGTCATCACAGAGAAGAGATTGATTATTTACCACAAGATTGATTCTTACTTCAACTGTTGTAAATAGATCAGCGTTTAGTCTTCCTCCAAATCCCTCTGAAACATGACTAAAAATCAAAGAAAATAACTTACTGTGCATGTGTGTATTAGGTAAATAATACCCTTTTATCAAAATCAGCTTTTTAATAGATTTAGAATTTAAAACTTATGTCAAAAACTTCTTCCACAAAAGCGTACACCAGACAGCTACAAAGAATTGAGAATACAGTTCAAATGTATGCACAATTATTAAGGTTAGAAAGGGATTTTGTGAAATAAGTTTTGCGACCCTACTTGCAACATCAGAGAAAACAAACAACCAAGACTGGAATATGTGAGGTATGTCAAAGATTTTCCCATGCCAATATTTTGGATCTCCATGTTTTAACCAATCAAATTTTGCACTAGGGAAGATCAGATTCAAATGTCAAGCAGGAAATTCAAGTGTTTTAACTGAAAGTTTAATACTTTTATCCTTCCTGATTATGAGTAGTATGGCACCTCCAGCCTAGATCGTTCACTTTGTGTATGTAATCATCTGCTGTTTTGGCTCTGTCCTGGGAAGACCAATCCTGTTCATGAACCATGCCCTGGTAAAGATCCCAAGCACTGTGTGGATCTGCAACACAACTTCCCCACTTTAAAAAAGCTCTGCTGCTGAGTTATCAAGCCATCTCTGGAAATGGTGCTCCCTCCTTTGGAAGATAAAAGATCTTTGATTTGTAAAGCATTTATGATTATAATGGATACCAAAGTATGTATATATTTGTACATGTGTATGTGTGTATTTGCTTATGTATGTGTAGACAATATGCAGTGATCATTATTATGATTCTTAATTTTTAGTAATTCCTTTAGACACAAGAAATGTATAAGGAATGTATTAGTAAAGATATTTTAGTAGGGAAAATTAATCTCACCTGCTACAAAAGCTAAAATAAAGCAGCAAGCATGATATGAAGCACATAGAAAAGCAATGCTGGCTGGAACTTAAGCAAAAAAAGGAGCAGATTAAGTGTGCACACCAATATGTGTGTGAGCTTAGGCAAGAAGTTTTAGAGGATTTAGAAGAGAGTGAATTAAATTTTGGGAAGTGGGCAAGGACTTCGAGCAGTCAGATTTGCTGGCATGCATGCTGATCTTCCCAAGCACACAATATTCAGAAACTATTTCTTATACCTGTTCCTTACTTGGAAGTCTGGTCAGATTAACTGAGCTAAAGTTTATGCTCTCAAGCAGCCCCGGGGCTTAGCTTCCAGCAACCCTTTATAGTTAGAACATTAGTCATCTTCAACTGGAGATGAACCTGAAAAATAGCTGAAATATCTTCCAAATAC